>JAFIRS010005704.1:0-50998 GCA_018342105.1 Gonioctena quinquepunctata | reverse complement strand
TTCCCCAAATTGGGGCGTGGCGAGCGAGGTCAAAAGTTGTGAAAAAAAAATAAAATGAATGAAGTTATTTTTAAAAAGAAAACTGCTTATAGTCTCTATTTACGGGCCCTTTCCCGGTGCAAACGTTGAAATTTTTTTTCTCTGAATTTGAAAAATTTTGAATTTGGGGAAACTCAATCAAAAAAAAAGGGTTTAAAAAACAAAAAATTAAATTGGAAAAAAAGGAACAATCATCACAATCAGGGTCGATAATATGTTAAAAATTTGAAGACTGTCTCCGGAACTATTACATCACTTTCCCCAAAGAAGTAACATTTTGACTCGTAAAAAAAAATTCTAATACTGTTTTAATGAAAAAAATTTTGGAAAAAATTAAAGGGACAAAAAAAAATGGATTGGTCTCTTATATGCCCATAGCTAGTGACAAAAATAAATGCGGGGGGAAATGTTTTGATATTTTTAAAAAAAATTTGAAAAGATTTTTCATTGAAAAGATGAAATAAAACAAAAATGAAACAAATGAGGTTTTCGATGGGGAAATGGGAAATTTAAAGAATCGGCTGAATATTCTTTATATATGGTAGAATAATCAAAAAAAACTGACGGAAAAGACAAAACTCTATGAGCAAAAATAAGTCAGTCTGATAATAAATCCAAAGAAATTATGGAAATGTGAATAAGATTACTAAAAAAAGTAATTTACATAATTCTCAAACTCAACCATAGTCATTATTTTCAAACAAGCGCCATCTAACGTCGGTCGGGTACTTCGGAACTACCCTTGTATAACATGGAAATTTGAAAAATACCAGGAAACTGTCAAATTTTAAACGAAGGAGAAATTGATTTGTTTTTTCAACGACGCTAAAACCAAAAAGTTTTTTTTCAAAAAGGGTGACTAAAAACAGGGTGACTCAAAAGTCTTTAAACTTCGGAGTGATTCCTCACTATTCTTATATGAATTGTCCAAATAAATATATGTCGGATACGCTTTTTTTTCCCAAGATACGGGTGTTAAGTTTTTTTTTTTTTTTTTTTTTTAAAAAACCCGAAATACTGACGTTAATTGAAAAAAATTTGATATTGAGGGGTTTTTTTGAGGTGTAAAATTAAACCCCCGTTGTTTTTTCCCTTTTTTCTCGAAGGGGGGGCCACCTACACGTCTTTTTTTTTTTTGAAGATTAAAAATTTTTTTTGCACCTCTAGCACATTTCGGACGAAAATTTCGATATTTGATAATATGCGTGTTAAATTATTACCATTATTTTGCTTTTTTTCACAAGAATGCTTAGGAAATGAATTTAAAGTTTAAGAAAAATATTTTTGGTAATTACATATATGTGACAGTTAACGTTTTTTGTTTGGAATTTTTTTGAAGTTTAAAATACAAATTTTTGAAAAATGGATTTTTTAAACAATAATGCTTATTTAGCCGATATGCATTTCGTTTATGGCCGAAGCAAACGTATTTCCCGGAGCGTTTTCCCTAATCAGTCTCCCCTTTTAGCTCAAAAGGCAGCTGATAATGGAATACCAAAAAAACGTCAACCCCAAATTTTAAGAAGCTGTTTTGACGCTCTCGAGGAATCAGGGGAACAAGTACAAGAATAATTTGAAGCTGTCAATTCTCCCGTCCACAGTTTGGAAATTATCCCCGATCAACAATTTTATCCATACCAATTTTAAGGGTACAAGCTCTTTTGCCACGAGACTTTCCCCCAAAGCATTACTATGTGGTGGTTTTGGAAAATTGGCAAATCCTCAATTTTTTTAAAATATGTACTTCACGGACGGGCAAACTTTTCCCGAAATGCTATCACAATCTTTCATAACAACATGTTTGGGCTCTGGAAAATCCCCCCAGTTAGTAAAAAACATTATCAGTATCAATTTTCTGTAAATGTATGGGGGCAATATTGAAAAATTCTTAATAGGTCCTTTCTTTCTTCCGTTCCCATTGAATGGCCAACTTACGAAATTTTTTAAAATGAATTGGGGTACTTAGAATGTACCCTTAGAAATTCGTATCCGCATGTGGTTAAAGCATGATGGGGCTCCCCAAATTTTAGCGTTACCCGGGGAAATTCCCCAACACTGTCTATCAAATCGATGGATGGGAGGGTGTGAAGAACCTAACCGGCGTGGGCACCGGTCCCCGATCTAAAACCCCTAGATTTTTTTTTTTTGGACATTTGAAAATTGTTCAAAACTCCCTAGCGAACGAGGAAGATCTAAGAAACCCAATGTGACCCTGTGAAAAATAAGAAACACACCAATAATTTTGGCGTGTATGAGATTCAATGACTAGAAAACTGAATGCCCATCTTGCTGAAGGGGACACTTGAACAATTTATTTGAATACAATTCAGTTTCCTTTATTTAAATTTTTCATATTAAAAAATTTTTGAAATAAAATGTTGATATTTCTTAAATTTTATTAAAAAAATACAGATTTTGCACCCCTTTATAAAAATAACTTTTCAAACGGTAAAATAAATGAATAGGTGGCGCTCCTACAAAAAAAACTACTTATTATACGTCAAATTTATTTCATAAGCATTCTTGTGAAAATGCAAATAAGGGAAAAACTTAACGCCGATTATAAATAATCGACGAAATTCAAGTCAAATATCTAAAAAACGGTTGCTTATAGCGACTTGTAGAAAGGGGTAGCTTTTACGTAGATATGATGAAGGAATTGATTTTACCAAAAAAAATGTGCTGATTTGCAAAAAAAGTTAGAATCTTAAAAAAGAAAAGACGTGTAGGTGACCCCCCTCAGTAAGAGAAAAAAAAAAAATCGGTTGAATTCGACACCTAAAAAACCACAATACAAAATTTCATTCAATTAAGATCGTATTTCAAAAGTTTTTTAAAAAAAAAAGAAAATAAAACTTCAACCCCCTGTATCCTGGAAACGAAGCTTTTCCCGGACATATATTTTTGGACAATTCTACATGCATTCCATTTAAAACGGCCACCCTGAATAATTTTTTGGTACAATGATTTTCAGGAAAAATAAAAACAAGTCAACAAGATACGGAGACATATTTTGACATATTCACATTTGATTTACTTCCTATCCCCCCCAAAGAGCATTCACCTTTTTTTTTAAAATGGATCACCCTATATTTTTTTGCATTATCAGATGCTCCATGAACAGATTTAAACAAATATAAAAATATGGTCTGACGCATATGGTTCGGTGCTAAAATTTTTGGTTGAAAACAGGCCACCCAAAACTTTTGAAACAATGATTTTGCAGTAAAAAAAAAAACAAGTCAACAATTTATACAGGACATTTGGAATATTCGTTCTAGAGACAAATGAACAATAAATCAAAAAAAGATTTTTTTTAATTAAATTCTTGAATCAAAATCTGATGACTTGACAATGAGAAAAAAATTTCTATAGTAAATGTTCAAAGCGTTTCCCCCAAACTTCCATACAATGGTAAAAACGACCCATTGCCGCCCTAAATGGTTGAGAATCTCGGGAGTTATTTCTCTGCAATGCCTAATGATATTCTCTCTCAAATCTTCAATTTTGTTATTCTATCTCTTACACTTCAGACCAAATCCCCAAGAAATCTGGGTGAGATCCGGAGATTGGTGGCCATTTTTGGGGAACATTTTCCCCCAGCGACCAAAAAATGATCATCAAAATTGTCGCACTGGGCTGCATAATAGGGGGTGCACCATCCGCTGAAAAACTATTTCTTGTTCGAATAAATTCATACCCTCCTAAATTCCCCTATTTGATCCCTTTTTTCGATTCCCCAAAAAATTTTAAAATTTTTCCCCAGTCAAATTACCATCGAAAAAAAAGGCCCCAAAAAAAATTTCCCTGCCCAAACATTCTTTTTTTGGGGGTCGTTGGGTATAACTTGACGGAAAATGGGTTTAAAAATCCCCCAATATCAAATTTTGGTTTCCCCTCCCATTCAAACAAAAAGCTTTCATCCAAAAAAAAAAATTTTTATTCAAAAATTTTTGATGCATGTTGATCCGTTCAGTGAGACTTTCCCAAACTCATACGTCTATCGAAATCATCTTGTTCAATTTAAGAACTAGTCTAATTTTTTATATGGATGAAATTTGTACTTATGAAGGACCCCAAAACTTTTTGACCCTGATTCCTGATTCTCGAGATAACAGTAAGAGTTCGATTTTCCATTAGTCCCCTCCCCAAAAAAGCAATGGGAAATATTTCCCATCGTTGACAACCCCCAAACGGTTATGCTTTTTTTGCTAACAGACCCCGGCCCAAATTTTTTAAATAATTCCAAAACGTATTTGGGGCGTACATTTTTTCCCTTTAGATTATTCTTTAACCGGGCGCGCCCGCCTATTTCCATTCTGGTAGTACAAACTCATATTTAACCGTTCCGAAGCTTTAAAACCTTTTTCCCAAGATTTCAAAAACAAAACACCAATTGTAACTTCCCCCGGTAGGTAATCGTTATTGTAGAAGGAACCCAAAAAAAAATAAGAGAATATCAATTCAAACAATTTGGAAAAATTTGATTTTTTTAAGTATCTTAAAAAAAAAACCTAAAACCTGGAAACAGTTGTACGAAGTTCTTTCCCGGGTGGCTCTTTTTTAACTCAAATAATTTGAAGCCCCCGAACCATATGCGTCAGACCTATATTTTTATTTTTTTTGAAATCTGCTCATCATGGGCATCTGATAATCGAAAAAATATAATAAATATAAAAAAATGGTGACATGCCCGGGGTGGGGGAGGGGAAAATAAATCAAATGTGAATTTTCAAAATGTGCCCCCCCTTATCTATTTTTTTACGTTTTTTTTTTTTCCTGAAAATCATTGTAAAAACTTTTCGGGGTGGCTCTTTTTAAAAAGGAAATTTACTGTAAAGAATTTGTGAGGAATCACCTCCTGAAGTTTGTAAAAGATTTTTAATCACCCCGCCCTATGTACCCAATTTGGCCCCTATCATTGTATGTAAAACAACCCGGGGGTTGTTTAATATATTTAAATCTCCCCACCATTAGTAAAATTAATAAAAAACTTTCAACCTAGCTGACCCGACAGACGTTGACCTGTCCAAATTTCTATATTTCAATGTTTTTCCTGAAAACTCGTCCGCGCAGAATTTCGTTTTCCAGTGTTTTTGTGTTGTTCCATCTATTTTGTATGCCTTTGACTCTGCCTCCGCTTCCCTTGTCCTGCTTTTCCGTTATCCCGTTTTCCATTTTCCTCTTATTCCATTTTCCAATTATCCCGTATTCCGTCGCGTTTTCCCATTATGCCGTTATCGTTTTCTTCCGTTTCGTTATCCCGTTTTTCTGTTATCCTGTTTTCCTGTTATCCTGTTTCTTTCCCGTTATCCCATTTTTTTCGTTCGTTATTGCGTTTTCCCGAAAAAGCCAAATCGGTCCAGCTGCTCTTCAAAGTTATGAGCTTTACCAGTCACAAACAGACATTCATTTTTATTATATATTCCTGAAAACTTTCCCAGGACAAAGAAATTTCCAACAACTTTTCCAAAATCCTTTCCTTTCCTTTTCCCAAAACCTTATTCGAAGTATTACGAACAATAAAAAACAATTAGCAAGATCGATCTAGCCGTTGTTTTATAAAATAAAAAATGTTACCCTGACCGATCGGTTCCTGTGACCTCTGTTTGGTGTAACCGCTGAGCTATTTCCCTTCTTGGTAATAAACGACTCGGATATTTATATACCCGAATTTTCCAATCTCCGGCAACTTTCCCATTTTTTTCCTCGGGCTATTACGAACCTTTAAAATAAAAGGGCCAAATCGGTCCAGCTGCTCTCATGTTTTACTACAAAAATCGAGATTTATATATAGATAAGGTGAAGGCACCAGTGAACATTTAAGGAACTGGGGACAACTATTTCCTCTACGAATCGGATTCATTTTGAAACCCACCTTGTTCATTATAGGTTATACTCAAATACTTTATAGTTCTGGAAAAGTAACAAAAAAAAGCTCTGGATATATTCAGAATAATTTGCTTTCCAGTGAATAAACACATATGAACCAGTGAATGAACACTTTTTCATGGATGTTATTGCATTTATTTTGTGGGCGGCGGATTTTCTCCACGACAAATCCTATAATTTCTGCAGCTGGACTGAATCATACTGCTACTACTATTTTACCAGGGAAATATTATCATCACACGTACGACTACAAAAATCCCCAATCTCAAATTTGGCCTGTTCTGTTTCTCCAATTTCATTTTCCAGCGTCAGATTTTCCTGGTGTTCGCCATCGTCATTCCAATTTTCATCCTTTCTTTTTCTTATTTTGCAATAATTTTTTGGAGTTTTTTTCTTCGCCTTTTCTTTCTTGCCTCTTTTGGAATATATTTATTTTTATATCTTTTTCTTTCTTATCATAATATTTTTCCATTCTTTTGGAAACAAGAGCAAAAAAAGCCATTAACTTTTTTTGTCGCGTTTGCTATCGGCAATTTTTGGCCAGCTTCCAAATACGACTCGCATCTTCCACGCTGTTTTATTAGCTTCTTCCTTACATCCCCGATTTACAGACTTGGGACTCCTGTGAACGATTCAGCTGTCGCAGATGAAATCCGGCATCAGATGAAGACTTTCTGTTCCAGTTCTTCAATGCCGCAAATTGGCCGTTCGCCGGAAATTCTGCTTGTGATTATGCTGGTTTCTCTGGAGCCTACTTCTGCAATGTTATTTTGCACAATATACAAATTCGCATATTCTGCTTTTTAGTAGAAATCAATTCCAGCGGGAATCATCCAATACGCACTGGATAACATTTCAACCGGCTCGAAAGAGATAAATTTTGTCATTACTCATCGTTTATAATTTGTGGCTCATGCCAGGTGCGAAACAGTTTAATTGAATATATTTTCCCAAAATGTTTGTGTTCACGACAGTTTCGTTACGTGAATGGTCAGAAAACGCTTCGGTGCTGGTTACGCGAGTTGAATTGCCATCTGGTATGGTTTTAAAGCGCCCTTATTCAAAGAAAAAAACCTGAAATTGAAAATTGCATTTTCATCTGCATGTTGGTTTGATTTTTTCATTCAGTTCACTGAGCAACTGGCGGATGAATGAGGCAAAGAAGAATGTTTTCCAAAGAATACTGAAAGTTCGCCTGTACAGCGACGCAGGGAGATTATCGCATTACTGTCGCCAATATGGCGCAATGATTTGAAAATTATTACGCTTTCCACGCATCGGCTGAAATACTGAATATCGAAATATTATTAAAGAAGCAATTACCCTTTTGCAAAAGAAGGTGTTAGAATTATTTTTTTTGGTTTACCTTTTGAAATAGTGTTTTTGTTGTGCCGTCATGGGGTATGATAGAGTTGATTTGTTGAAAATAGTGAATAGGATGTTCATAAACAGATGTGGAATATTCGCGACTGAAAGGTAACTTAGTCACATTTCATCGTCAATTTGTGGGTATTCATGATGAAAGGAAACATTCTCAATTGGAATATTGAAAGAAAAGATTTTCTTTATGAGTTCTTAATTAAGACTGAATAGAAAATCAAATAACTATCTGAAATGAAAATGCAAAATTTCAATTTCTAGATTTTTCTTGAGTTAGCCTTTTCAGAATATCTACTGAGTAGTTCAATGTTCATGCTTTAGCCGAAGTATATTTTCGTTAGACATTCACAAAAATCAACTTCATTTTAATCGTGGATTTTTCTAATTCACAGAAAATATTTATCAATATTCAATTGAATGTTTCTTTCAACATGAATAATTTACAAGAGTGTTATCTTTGACGATGAAGATAAGACTAAAGTTTATTCTTTCAGTCGCAGATGATTCCACATCTGATTTTATGAAACATCCTGTTATATTTTCAACAAATCAATCTGTCATACCCCAGACAGGTTTTAATGTCAGAAAAACACTAATTTCAAAGTGTTCTCCGTGAATGATTCTAACTTTTTCCATCTTTGCAAAGTGAGATTGCTTCTTGAAAATGTGTTTCCCCATTTCTTCCGGTCATCCTGATGATCGTGAAGCGTGAAATAGATTTTCGTCGACAAAAATGTATTGAAGACCTAGTGAATGCGATGTTCCTCCTATGTCAATGTTACGAATGATTTCTGCGGTGAGTACTCTTTGGAAAACATTCTTCTTTGCCTTCATTCATCATTAAGGAGTTTTAATTAAGACTGAATAGAAAAATCAAATAACTATCTGAAATGCAAATTTTCAGTTTCCAGATTTTTTCTCTTGAGTTAGAGTCTTTCAGAATATCTATCATGCAGTTCAATGTCCAGCGTGCTTTTAGCCGGGGAAGTAGTTACTTTTCGTTAGACATTCACAAAAATAACTTCATTTTAATCGTGATTTTTCTAATTACAGAAAAATATTTCTATCAATATTCAATTGAGAATGTTTCCTTTTCAACATGAATTTCCACAAGAGGTTATCTTGACGATGGAAGATCTTTTATCTTTCAGTCGCAGATGATTCCACATTCGATTTTATGAACATCTTGCTCATATTTTCAACAAATCATAGAATGATTTTTCTTCATCCACAATAAGATTATTTTCTCTCATTGGGTGCACTGTGTTACGAACCAACCAACCCTCCATGGAAACGCTGAGAAAAACATACGAAGACCTTCCCAGTCGGCCGAATTGTAATGCCACATGAGACGGGGTGGTATTGTGCAGCTCGGGATGGTAAATGGAAAGAGCATGTTGTGGAAAATGAGGGTGTGATCAGAGTTTCCAAGTGGGTACAAACTTCTATTCTATACGGGCCGTGGGATTGGTGGTGAGGAAAGATCTAGTGTATTGGCAGACTGGCTGTTGACATCAGGGATGTAAGCAGTAGCTCGACCAGTTGTTCTAGACCATGATGATGGCGAAGGCCTCTGGCTTGACGACCCGCATCATCTGTTTTGTTAGAGAATTTGGAGCCAGGCAGCGTTATGTACATTAAAGTCTCCCATGATTATGGCTTCTCCAGCTGCTGGATGGTTCTCCTGAATGTAGTCCAGTTTGAGTGATACAAACTGAAGAGGTCGTTATATGAAGGTTCATTAGTGATAGGTAAAGGCAGAGGAACTTAGTCAGTTTGGTATCAGATAGCTTGAACCATCACATCAAAGTCTTTTGTTCCAACCTCTTCACGCTGGCATGAAAGTTAGCCTTAGCGTAAAGGCAGATCACCTTTGAACCTGAATCGAGAATGAGTTCGTAACCAGGACAAAGTATATGGACCTTGTTGGTGGACGAGCTTACTTGTGGCTTCGTTAGTCGAATATCCGGTTTTTTCTGTCTGTAGGTGATGGTGGGACGTCATTGATGTTCTTGTTGAGTCCGGATGTTGCAAAATTAATCTTTTAATGTTAAGTCCCTCGAGTACCTCTCGCCCGAAATCCGAATGGAGAGGTATTTTGCTTCCGGAGTGTTTTTACTCAGGAGACTTCTTCATTATTACTATTAGGATGCACCTGAAAATAAAGGAGTTGGGGAAAAGGAAAAGGGAGACCGGAAAGTATCGACCGAACACTGAAACATGGAATGATCCATTTCACAGCACACAAAGTCGATATGGTGGTTTTCACCGGGCGTGGCCATTTCCACCTACGGTTACCCTTTTTAGTCGCCTCTTACGACAGGCAGGTTTACCGGGGGCATTCTAAAGCCGACCCCATACCTATGCTAAATTAAGACCAGCAACCCACGAAAAGAGGTTTTTTCTCAACTACCAACACCAAAAATGCACCAAGCAAGTGGTGGGTATCAACAAAATGGGATCTGTACTCACCTTAGTAGCAACATTTTCAAAACTTGAGAATCCAGAAACTTACACCAGTCATTGTTCCCGAAGATCCTCAGCTACGATCCTAGTAGATGCAGGAGGAGATATTACCACTCTCAAGAGACACGGAGGATGGAAATCCTCTGCTGTCGCTGAGGGGTATATAGATGATTCTCACAACAACAGAATGAACACCGCCACTGAAATTGTCAGCGCTGTGCGTAGAATTTATGAAGACACTGATGCTCAATCAGCCATATTAGAAAACATAAATTTAAAACCACTCAACTTCTTCGATGAGCACAATAATTACAATCAGCATCCGAGAAAATATTGAAACGAATCTTTCGCAAACACTGTACAATTTACAAATTGTAACAATAACCAATTTACTTTTAATTTTTATGGTTCCAAATAATTATTTGTATTCCATTGTATTTTTCTAACTAATACGTTACCTTATTGTAATATTTTTCAAATAAACATTAATTATCGTTATTAGTGGGGCAACTCAATATACACGATCTAATATTTACATATTGTTTAATAAAATAGGTGGTCGTAGGAAAAATAGCGTACATTACTCGCGCGAAAGTGATTTTTTACACTCGTGTGATTGCCGCACTCGGCTTACGCCTCGTGCCACAATATTTCCCACTCGTGTGAAAAATGTCACTTTCCGCACTAGTAATGTAATATACTATTTTTCCCCAAATGGTACTTTTCCAGCTTTAATCCATAAAATCATCAACTATTTCTTATTCTCCTAAGTTCTGGATCCCAACCTTATTGATAAACGGGAGGACATGTCCGTATTTGGGAAAAATTATTATTATCAATAACTAACTTTCAAACAGCCTGTATGCTTAAAAAAAATATCATAACATTAATTCATTGGTCTACATTTGAAAAAAATATATAAAAAAGAGGAAAAATGCTCATTATAAAGAAGCATAACTTTATTTTAAACAAAAATAACGTTGCAAAAAATTGTAATGAGTTAAACGGAAAGAATTAGACGCAAAAAAATGTGTTTAATTTATTAAATTGAACAATACGTACAGACTGCTTGATTTTATTATTATTATCAAGAATGCATCAGGAGTCGAGAAATGATCATGCTCTAGCTGAAAAATAATTAGACGCGAATAGAAGAAAATTGTATTTTTTTGATTTTCTGTTATGTTTAACCTTTAAAATGTATTATTGTTGCAAGTTATGCTTTTTTTGGAATGGGCATTTTTGCTCTTTTTTTATTTTTTTTTTAAATGTAGCATAATGAACAAATGTTATGATGATTTTTTTACACATACAGGTGTTTGAAAGTTAGTCATTGATAATAATAATTTGTCCCAAATACGGAAAATATGGTTGGGACCCAGAAATTAGGAGAACAAGAAATAGTTGATGATTTTATGGATTAAAGCTGGAAAAGTACCAGTTGGGAAAAAAAATAATTTTGTGCCACTTCATTATCGAAACATCTAGATTTGACTCAAGTTAATAAGTGAAAAGTTGTATGCGGAAACACCAAATACAATCAGTCTTACTTATTTTTTCTGCTCTTTCCAAATTTGAAAATAAAATTTTAAAATATTGATATACAGGGTGTTGTTTCGACTCGAAACCTACTTATTAATTTTTTTAAGGCCGGACCTTTTCTTATTATGTTAATCGACGCCACTGTGGACAAAAAACATACTAACCAAATATTACAAAAATGTATAGGGTGGTTCATAAGTTGAAAAAATGGGGAAAATTATTAAATCACCCTGTATTTTGGTTTTTAAAGAACGATAAACCTATAAAATATACACCTCGGTGTCCTCCATCTACCCTTACTGTATGCGCATTTCCCAATGAATAACCCTGTATAAGCAACCATTTCGGATTTGATCACATTAAAATCCAATATGATGAACTTCGGGTTTTTCTGGAAATGCCAGCCTCTTCGTTTCCTCAAACGGAACACCTTGTATATTTTTACATATTCAAGTTCAACAGGTCAAAACAAGTCCAAACCTTATGTCAAATTTAATTATTTTGAAACAATTGAAATTAAAAAATGAACGATTTAGTCACTAGCTGTCTTAGATCTCTCTCATTTGAAGTTCCGTTTTAAAAGTAGATGTAGATGACACCGTTTTGGCTATCCCAAACAATGAAATAGATAACGTCTTAAACGTATTTAACAATTACCACCCCAAACTCCAATTTACCCTAGAGGCTGAAGTTGACGCAAGTATACCGTTTATATCCTAATAACTAGACAATAGCTAGACAACCCGATGGAAGTTTGAAAACTAACTGGTATTCCAAACCCACAAGTTCTGGTAGGCTGCTGAATTATTATTCAAATCATCCTCTAAAACAAAAAATCGGAACCATCAAGAATCTATTGTTTAGGCTCATCATCTTACTAGCCTAGGAATTCCACAAAGATAATGAACTTGAAGTAAAACAACTACTAAAAGACAACAACTATCCCAAATACCTAGTGAATAAAATCATTAATGAATACAACCATCCTCCAGCACACCACAAAATTATTTCTAATGACACTTGCCCTACATTTTATAGGTTTCCACATGTAAAAGGTTTATCTGAAAAAATTCAGTGTTGTCTGAGAACTCACAACCCCTCTCAAATAAAATAAGCCTTTTATCCATTCAATCAAATCAAAGTGTATTCAGAAACTTAAAGACGTAACTCCAACCTTTGACTGCTCTAATCTGGTTTATAGGATAAATTGTATCCACTGCGAAAATTGTTATATTGGAATGACAAAACAACACCTAAAAAGTCGCATACAACAACCCAATTATGACTATAAGGAAAAACACAAAGATAAACCCAACAAAACAGCGTTGGCATAACATCACTTTACTGAAAGACACGAGTTTAATTTTGATGAAGAAAATAATCTGTATAAAAGAAACATTAGCGAAATGGTCTGTATATTCCTTAGTAATACTGTGAACATGAGTACTGACACATATAGATTTAGTGTATGCTACAACCACATCCTCAACAAATATACAATGAGTCAAAACAAACCGTACTAAATATGCATTTTGATTTCAGTCATCCAGCACCTTACTATTGAATAGATAAAGGTAGTTTTTTGTTTTATGCTTTTTCTTCTATTTATCTCCAAAGTTCTTTCTAGCTCGTTGTTTTTTATTTCGACACAAACCATCGATTTTAATTCAGACAGGTACCCTACAGTGAACAGCAACAACAATGCTTATTTTCAATTATACTCAACACCAGTTAAATAATATATGTCTGTCTATATAACGGAAAAAAGGTAGATCTCTATTTGTTTCATTTATAAATCATGGTTTATTATTGTTCTACTAAATTATATTGTCTATAACACATTACTGTTCGTGAATCTGTTTTCTTCATAATTGTGTGTCATTTTATGGTTATCTTTAAAATGAATTTTAATATGTTTTGTAAACCCATATGTGTTTTTAGCCCTGAAGAAGACAATAAATAAACATCAAAACGTCGGTAATTTTTTTTGATTTGGATTACTTTTATTGTCCTTGTTCTCCAATTATTATTATTTTATTATTGAATAAAACATTTAAATAATTGAGATAGAGTTTCAACGACTTTCTTATCGGAAATTTCCTCCCCCTAATATTTTTTTTTTACTCTATGGACTATAATTCCTGAGTTATTGGCAGAACACCGGGCCTTTTTTTTTTTATAACAATCACAATTTTCAATGGCGGATTGACCTTGAAAATGTCTTTCTCATTGTCATTTGGAATCGAATGAGCCATCGCTCTCATTTTCAGGAAAATATGAATGATTTTTGTAGGAAATCAACTGCTTGACCAGACTATGAGCTCTTATTCAGAAAATTCCACACCAGTAATTTTTAACCGACGAACCAAAAGGAGGAGGTTCTCTATTCGACCCGTATATTTTATGTTTTCCATCATATTTTTTTATGTATGATCACACATAATCTTACAGAGGCGTCCGATTCCGATAATTCTTTTTTCAGTGGATAGGGTGTACTTCGAATTTGGTCCCATTTGAATTTAAAGATGAAATCCACCCCGAAGGGTAGCGAAATGAAGGATATCGATCACTCACCCTCTGAATTCTGGTCCGTTAACCGATTCTATCAGGCATAACTTTGTAAATGGGTTCTTCGATTTGGGTGATTCTTTTAATAGATAGGTATACCTTATATTTAGATTTCGGAAGGAATTAGCCACCCTCACGGGTAGAAAAATAGGGATAATTGATTTTCACTAGTGAACACTGCACACACATACGTAGTTGACAATGACAGATCGCTACTGACATTATTCTTGTTCTGTCAAAATCAGTATATTTTATGAGAGGATGGAATGATATACAAAGTTATGAAATAAACTAACTAGAACAACGAAAATAATATATATTACAACAAATAGTAAAAGTAGATAATCATATTATTTAACTGGTAATAGTTGAAGAAAGATGGGTAAGTAGGTATTTTGGAAGTAATCAAAAACAAGTAGGTAGTAATTGGTAGATTTTAGCCAAAAAAATTGAAATAAAACTTTTAAAAAAATTAAACCGACGAAAAAATCAACTGAAAAGCAAAATAAAATCTTTTAGTCTAATGATAATTGAGCTCCTAAACTAATGTAAGTAACTGATTTGGAGTCGGCGCCAAACAAACTAGCAATTGAATTAGGTGAAGGTAAAATGATGGCAGCGAGATGCACGGCTGCGTTTTGATGACTCCTTTCATAGATAATGATCTTCGATAATTGTTTGTTTGGCGCCGACTCAAAATCAGTTACTTACATTAGTTTAGGGCTCAATTATCATTTAGACTAAGAAGGTTTATTTATTTTTGCCTTCAGTGATTTTTTCGTCGGTTTAATTTTTGTTAAAAGTTTTATAACCAATCAAATTGATTTTTTTGACAGATCACCATGGATTCTTTCGGGCACCTCCTTTCTTCTTAAAGGAAAAACTGGACTTTGAATTGAATGAATTAAACATCTATGTCCAATAAAATATATAAGGCACTATTTTATTCACCATTTTTCCGATTAGCACTTTTAATTTTGAGTAGTTTAGGAGCAAATATTTCTGAACAATTCGAAACAAATTTTCTTACTTCAAATAGAATTCTATTAATGCGGGTAAATAAAACATAGTACGATGATTCATCATTACATCAGACAATTTTATGCATATTTTACATACAGCATGCTGTCCAAATCGATACATCTTCAAAACAAAAAGTTTGCGTTCCTTTGACTGCACAATATTTTTTTACTACAAAACACGAGCTACTGTCAAAATACGATGATCACAGCTCCTATGATGTTCGCTGACGCTGGTTATGAATGCTATGCAATAAAAGCGCTATAGAAAATTAATATAAACGCAAAAAGCAATTTTCTACACTTGTAATTACTCAAAACTTATGTTAAATTGAAAAAATGAACTATGTTCAATATTAAAATGTTATTTCCATGCAACTAGAACAAGTAGAAATCAACAATTTATAGGCTAAAATCGCTGCCGAAACTGTGACGCAAATTAAATCTGTTTAGTACCTACCTTTATGGAAAACCGTTGAAATTACAATTTTCTATCCCTTGTAGTAGCTCCAAGTTACTATAAAATAGAAGAATATAGTATTTTACGTCCTAAAATAGTGATTTTGTGCTACTACAATAAGTAGAAATCAACATTTTATAGGCTGAGAAGCCATTGCTGCGAAACTGCAAAGCACACTAAATCTATATATGTACCTATATGAACAATTGATAAAATTATAATTTTCTACCACTTGTAGTAAACGGAAGTTGATATAAAATGGAAGAATATAATATGTTACATTCTAAACTGGTATTTTCATGAAAATACAATAGGTAGAAATTAAGAATTATAGGCTAGGAATCTATTGGTGCCGAAACTGCGACGCAAACTAAATTTGTTCATGAACCTATCAAATAAATAGAGAATTCTCAACTATTCTTTGTTTGTTGTAGTCAAAAAAGAATAAAAAAAAACAGCTTTTAGTTTTTAATTCAGGTAGCTATAAAATCACAAAATATTCGAATAATAATAATCAATTATTTACATCATTTTGACTATTGTAATTATTGTTTATATGAAAACGCAATTATTATAAACTAAGGCAGGAGGTTGATAGAATCCGGGGGCTCTTTCTTACTTTAGAGGTTCACGACATGACTTTACAGAAGTTGAAACAGACCTCATTGAATTAATTATTTCCTGATGGTGACTCGAATCTATCTGCAGATATGTTTTTATTGAGTGACTACTTCCATGTCCTGTGATTTTAATTAATTGCTGTTCACCAATTCCTGTTTTGGCTGAAGTTGAAACAGCAGTGGCTCTTGCAGAGTGATTTGTTATTTAGACCATTTTGACGTCAATTCCAATTGATGATGCCGCCGATTTGAACCAGGAAGAGACCGTATTTTGTCCAGCCGGACTGTTCTTGTACCAACCTTTGGAGTTGAGGTGCTGCCAGTTTGGATTGGGAGTTAAAAATAAACGGTTGGTTTTGATGAGGCGATCTCGCTTGCTTGTTAACTTTATGAAAAGTCTAACTGGGCATATTTCTTCATCGAGTATATTTGGTACTAACCATTTACTGTCAGCCATTTTTTTGAACTGCCTTGGGTAGTTATAGAGAAAACTGGATTATATTCAATGCGACCTATTGGTTTTCCTTAATCATCAATTTCCTCCACAAAATATTATATGCATGATCCAGCTCCTTCATTCCCTCTCCAGGCCAATTCCTGAGCAGCGATGTAGAAAAACTTTTTTTGCAATCCCCCCATGTTGTTTTCATCACAAAGCTCAATGATTTTTTATAACTCGTCTGTTGATAATGCGGATGAACTTGTCTTTCTCTTGGCTGGGTCCTTTTGTAACTTCCGACGCTTAGCATTTTTTGCAGCTCTTGCGTTTTCAAATTCTATATCAGGAAATGGATTTAATTTGCGATTGTACCTAAAAAAAAATATTCTTGCAACTGCTTGGCTGTGGAATTCCATACAACTTTTAATACACTCTCCTTATAGTCTCAGGAGATCTTTTTCCGCATATTGAATCCATAGTCTTCAAGAATAAACGCCAGTTCCTCCACAGGTATAACCGCTCTATCAAAATCATACGATTTTTCTTCGCGAAAGTTTGTAAACTGCCTCCATATGCTTGACTTGGATTTCTTAGTATTCGCGGGTGTTAACTGCTGAATCTCCTGACGAATACTCTCTTTACTTTCTTGACCGAAGCGAAATATTTTTTTTTCACGTCGTGCCGCTCGACAGATTCGGAACTCAAGTACATTTTAGGTTGAGGTTTTACCTAGTTGCCATGGTAACTAAACAATTAAGTCAATCAAAACATTCTATGTTTTGCTAGTGTCTTGTCGAAGAAAAAAACATTTGCGTTGTTGAGAGTCAAAAATAAATTCTAAAATTATTTAATTTTTTCCTCTGGGGCACTGAATACCACACTAATTGGAAACCTCTTTTTCAAAATTGACTGATATTTTGAACAGAATGAACCCTAACAAGGTCAGCGATTATTCTCCTGATCATCTATATAACAAGATAAATTCCATGCCAATATTTGCATGGCATTTAGTGAGTGTATATTCTCACTAACTGTCGACCAACAAACAATATGTTTACAGTTCTTGTGTGCTGGTGCGCGAAAATGGTTACCACTCTGATGAAATACGCTAGATCGGGTGAAAGGCAAATAAAATTAACCCAGATTTGGGATTTGATGAGTGGTTCTCGAATAAACTCATATGCGATTTGAATTATAGCGAATCTCTATTCTCATCATTCGATTCCGGGTTGCGGATAAAGTGCATCCAATCGAAATAGGTTTTTTCTCTTTCCTTCTCTCTCTGGTCTCATTCGTACGCCATGAACACCGTACATTAGATAAGATCATTTTGTCCTGGCTCGAATAAAACCCTGTTCAACTGGTGAGTCGCTGGTATTAGAACTAAGTTAGTAATCAAGCTACGGGAAAATAGCTCTTTTGAACTGAACTATTTTCACCTGGCATATTATAGAATAAGCATCACTGAAAGTCGTGAGAGTAGAATCGACTCTTG
Source organism: Gonioctena quinquepunctata (assembly GCA_018342105.1). NCBI lineage: Eukaryota > Metazoa > Arthropoda > Insecta > Coleoptera > Chrysomelidae > Gonioctena > Gonioctena quinquepunctata. The sequence continues at coordinate 33,078 of JAFIRS010005704.1, read as the reverse complement.
TGGTATTGACGCTGATATACAGGCTGTAATCTAACCTCTTGCACACCCGTCAATAAAGAGTGTATACGCTCCAGAACACGTTTCAGTATTATTTAAATCACTGTTCGATGAAGTCATGAAAAAACTCCGATTACGTTCAATTCAATTTTTCATATGAAATGTCAAAAATCAAATAGTGGTGGTTGCATTGTGCATTTATCTTCTTGGCGTTTTATAAACATGCCATGTTGTCAACTATTCAAATGAATGGGCCAATCCGGATTTTCGCAAAATTTTCACGAAATTATCATAGGTGGATTTGTTGAAAATATAAACAGGATGTTCATAAAATCGGATGTGGAATCATCTGCGACTGAAAGATAAACTTTAGTCACTATCTTCCATCGTCAAGATAACCCCATGACAGGTTTTAATGTCAGAAAACACTAATTTCAAAGTGTCTCTCCAAAAGAAATGATTCTAACTTTTTCCATCTTTGCAAAGTGAGATTGCTTCTTGAAAATGTGTTTCCCATTTCTTCCGGTCTTCCTGATGATCGTGGAAGCTGAAATAGATTTTCGTCGACAAAAATGTATTGACCAAAGACCTAGTGAATGATTTCTGGTGAGTACTCTCTTTTGGAAAACATTCTTCTTTGCCTCATTCATCTTTATGAGTTCTTAATTAAGACTGGAATAGAAAATCAAATAACTATCTGAATGAAAATGCAAATTTTCAATTTCAGATTTTTCTTTTGAGTTAGGGCTTTTTCAGAATATCTATCAGATGTAGTTCAGTGTCCAGCGTGGCTTTAGCCGGGGAAGTAGTTGTTTTCTGTTAGACATTCACAAAAATAACTTCATTTTAATCGTGGATTTTTCAATTCACAGAAAAAGCTTTCTATCAATATTTAATTGACAATGTTTCCCTTTTCAACATGAATACCCCACAAGAGGATATCTTGACGATAGAAGATAGTGACTAAAGTTTATTTTCCAGTCACAGATGATTCCACATCTGATTTTATGAACATCCTGTTTATATTTTCAACAAATCAATCTATCATACCCCATGACAGGTTTTAATGTCAGAAAACACTAATTTCAAAGTGTCTCTCCAAAAGAAATGATTCTAACTTTTTCCATCTTTGCAAAGTGAGACTGCTTCTTGAAAATGTGTTTCCCATTTCTTCCGGTCTTCCTGATGATCGTGGAAGCGTGAAATAGATTTTCGTCGACAAAAATGTATTGAAGACCTAGTGAATGCGATGTCTCTCCTGCGTCAATGTTACGAATGATTTCTGGTGAGTACTCTCTTTTGGAAAACATTTTTCTCTGCCTGATTCATCTTTATGAGTTCTTAATTAAGATTGGAATAGAAAATCAAATAACTATCTGAATGAAAATGCAAATTTTCAATTTCAGATTTTTTCTTGAGTTATGGCTTTTTCAGAATATCTATCAGATGTAGTTCAATGTCCAGCGTGGCTTTAGCCGGGGAAGTAGTTGTTTTCTGTTAGACATTCACAAAAAATGACTTCATTTCAATCGTGGATTTTTCAATTCACAGAAAAATCTTTCTATCAATATTCAATTGAGGAATGTTTCCCTTTTCAACATGAATACCCACAAGAAGTTATCTTGACGATGGAAGATAGTGACTAAAGTTTATCTTTCAGTCGCAGATCATCTGATTTTATGAACATCCTGTTTATATTTTCAACAAATCAATCTATCATACCCCATGACAGGTTTTAATGTCAGAAAACACTAATTTCAAAGTGTCTCTCCAAAAGAAATGATTCTAACTTTTTCCATCTTTGCAAAGTGGGATTGCTTCTTGAAAATGTGTTTTCCATTTCTTCCGGTATTCCTGATGATCGTGGAAGCGTGAAATAGATTTTCGTCGACAAAAATGTATTGAAGACCTAGCGAATGCGATGTCTCTCCTGCGTCAATGTTATGAATGATTTCTGGTGAGTACTCTCTTATGGAAAACATTTTTTTTGCCTCATTCATCTTTATGAGTTCTTAATTGAGACTGGAATAGAAAATCAAATAACTATCTGAATGAAGATGCAAATTTTCAATTTCAGATTATTTTTTTTGAGTTAGGGGGGCTTTTTCCAGAATATCTGTCAGATGTAGTTCAATGTCCAGCGTAGCTTTAGCCGGGGAAGTAGTTGTTTTCTGTTAGACATTCACAAAAACTAACTTCATTTTAATCGTGGATTTTTCAATTCACAGAAAAATCTTTCTATCAATATTCAATTGAGAATGTTTCCCTTTTTTATCACAGGTGCTTCAAAACTCGATGAAAACACTTTAGCAATCGAAATTTAAGCGCGGAAAAAGATATTTTAGGAATTGTTACCTTCTAAAGTTAAAAAAAGTGTGGTTTCGCTTCTTCAATAGTAGAATGTTTAGATGGGTTCCAACTTGTCCTTCTGTTCGTTAACAGCACATTTACGTATTCGTTTGCACATTTGCGTATTTTATTTTTTGCTTTTCAGTTCATTTTATCGTCAGTTTAATGTATGTTGAAAGTTTTTTTAAGTAAGAAATTGTTTGGATCGAAAGGTTGATTAGCTTGCTTTCAACTTGGATAACAAGGTTATCCAAGTTAGGTTAGGTTGTGTTCCTTCTTTTTACTTAAGTAAGTAAGTGATTGGATGCCGTGCCTTGGCCAGACATACAAGGAAGCATCCAAGCTAAACGCGTGTCTTGGTACGGTTTACAGTGACTCAAAACAATATGATCTGATGTCACATTATTTTGATAGGTTTGGTAACTTTCTAAATGCGACAAATCAACTTCATGCCCGATTTTCAAAAGCTATTCGACACTCCCAAGAAGCGTCGTGAGATATTCTTTGCATTTGAAACTTCTATTGATACATATATCCATCAGGACTGGGTATCATGTCGTCTATTCATATTTGAAATGGTTATCATTCATATGCTCAATACGTATGTCGCATTGAATTGCAGTACTTTTTCTTTGCCTTTGGAAACATAGGCAACGTCGCATATCGATAAACGAACAGACATTTTGGAAAAGTTGTCTATTGAGTAGATGCATCCAAAGCATATAAAGATATGAGCGGTTGACTGTAGATAATAGAAATTCGACGCGCCCCACGATTTTATTTTAGTCTGATCAATGCCCTATATTGATGAGGAGAGTGGTGTGATGACTGGTACATGATACCTACCTAATTATTTTTTAACTTTTAGTACATTATCTGCATCATTATTATGTTTCTTTACAATAAAACTGTTTGACTTGAAAAAAAAAATACGTATTTTATTTTTTAGCTTTCAGTACCTTATCTGCATTATTATTATGTTCCTGTACAATAAAAAAGTTTGACTAAATTTTAAGTTTTTTTTTCCCTGTCAGTTAGTTGCAATCTAACTCCTCAATACATAATCCTTCCAAAGACTTTACTTGACCCAATCCCACGTGAGCTTATCCTTCCTCAAACAATTTCTATCCTAAATACACAACTGCGAGGTCTACAGTGCTGCCTTGCATTTTGTTGACAGTGGAAGCCCTTGAAAATTAAGGATTTCAGGTTTAATGTATTGACTGGCTAAACTCTATGATCCGCCATTTTGTTTCGGACGCCATCTTGGATTTGGAATTTGTTCATGGTGTACTGCATTCTACTAGTCAAACCCTTTTATTGGATATCCATATTGAGGGGGTTGTATTGACTGTCTAAACTCATTGAGATTCGGATAAACATAACACAATCACCAACGTTTGATATTTGAAATTTAGTGTTACCGCGCACTAGCAACTTTTTTCTAGCAACTGTTTAGTTACGGAACACACTGTTTTAAATGTAAACTTGCGCATTGGCGATTATTTAGTTGAAGCAACTATAAAATTATGACTGGTTCTATTTCGACGGCAACGAAATTGTTGCCCGTAGTTGCCGAAACAAATATACCGCTCATGTTTTAACCTGTCGCCGCGCACTGGCGATTTATTTGTTATTAGTTGCCATTCACATCAGCCATTCGCTGCGGCGTATTTGTTCAAAAATCATCACAACATGCCTCTGGATACTGAATTATTTATTTTTGAGATTGAAAAACGCCCAGCTTTCTATCATACAAAGTCAAAAGTATACTCGGATAAGGTTTTAAAAAAGAAATTGTGGATCGAGATATTTGAACAATTTGTCGAAAACTGGAGTGAACTTGGTACTGCTGAGAAGGAAAGTAAGTACATAATAATACATAATGAGTATTCATTTATATAATATAATAAGACGGTAATACATTTTTCATTAACTTAAAATTCAAATTTTGTCATATTGCCATGGAACAGATCCTTGCGGAGAAAAAAAATAGTTTGCAAAATAATCCCTAACATCGGTGCCTTTGATATTGCTTCTTGTTCCAACTCGTGCAATATTTTCTAGATAACATTCATACAGAGTGTCATCAAAACGTATTCCGTCATGTTTTCTGCCAAAATTGTGTAAAATATAACATGCTTTCACGATACTTTCACAAAATTGCATATTTGTGTCAAGGGGTCTATGAAATATCCTCCACTTGTTGGCTAAAATACCAAATGTGCATTCTATGAATCTTCGGGCTCTGGTCAGTCTGTAGTTGAAAATGCGTTGCTTGACTGGCAGGTTTCTGTTGGGGTATGGTCTTTGTACATGTTCTGAGAGAGCAAATGCCTCATCTCCTACAAGTACAAATGGCATTTTTCGTCCAGTTTCGTCATTATTTAAATATGTTGGTGCCGGAATATTTATACAATTCCTTCCGGGTAAATTTGAAAAAACTGACTTCTTAAAAATATTGGCATCACTTGATGAACCAAAGGCGCCAACTTCGACAAAAATAAAGCTATAATTAAACTCTGCTATTGCCAGAAGTACAGTTGAAAAAAAATATAATAAAAAAATTCTAATCCACTTGAATTAGGTTTCTTCATTCGAATGAGTTTTCCGCCTACAGCTCCTATGCAATTAGGGAATTGTGAGGTTCCACTAAATTTATGGGCTATGTTTAGCCAGGCATCATTTGTCATATTCTTCATGTGAATTGGTAACGAACGTTCCCAAAGAGTGTCACATGTATCTCTGACGATTTCCCTTATCATTGTTTCTCCTAGCAAATATTCATAGTGCAATGATACGAAGCTATTTCCTGTAGCTGAATATCTAAAATAAAAATTAACATATTTTTTTATTTTCAGGACAAGAATTACAGAAAAAATGAAAAATCTTAAGAACTTGTTTTGAAAGGGGACATGATGCACAAAAAAATTAACATTCGGGTGCAGGATGGACAAAAAGACGCAAATATATTTATTTCGATCAGTTATTATTTCTGCATGAATCAATGGAGAGCAGAGAAACCATAGTCTTGGGGACAATGGCCAGACAAGTGATGTAGAAAACGAACTGGAAGAAACCGAAGAAGATAATCCAGCTTTATCCAATACAAACTAACACTGCCACCAAAACTGTTACTACTCCATCATCACTCAGACGAAAGAAGGTTCCTCAAACATCTTACGAAGAATCTTTGTTGGACATCTTGAAACAAAAAAGGGATGAAGATAGGGAGATTGACGAAGACAAATATTTTTTGCTCTCTCTTCTTCCATCATTTAAGAAACTGAATAAAGATAAAAAATTCATCGTGCGAGCAGAATTTTTGAATGTAATGGGACGAGTCAGTTTCTCTGGAAATAATTATTATCCAATTCAAAGTGAGCACAACGTAAATCAAATGTATGACTATGGTGACAGTACTTCCCAGGAAAATACTACAGCGCAGTACTTCTTGAGGTTCGCACCAAATAATGATACAGAAAGAACAACTACAACTACTCCTGCGCCATCTGTTATGTCACCCATAATTGCACGCAGAATTCGTGGGAAAATGATTCTGAAGCTTCTTCTCTATTTACTCTAGTGTAAAATATGTTTCTCTTGAGAATAAACGTTTTTTTCCTTACCTCAGTGTCACACTCAATCTTTCTTCTGGTGGTACAGCCAGGCGTAATGTTGTGTCCCAGAAGCCTCAGTGAGATGTCAGAACTCTCAATACTGAGTCTAAAGTAATTGAAAAATCTCAAACTTTCAAACAATTTATAAAATTGTCCATTAGAAAGTCTCTTGCTTAGAATTGGATGAACCCAAAATAGTTTTCTTTTTTGTTTTCTTCTTCGTTTCAGTAATAGCGCACAAACACATGCAGTTTCCACAAAATCCATGACCTGTGCGCGCTGCCAATTGTACCGACAACTAAACTATTTAGTTCCCAAAACTAAAAGTTGCTAGTGCGCGGTTACTCTTATTGTGTAAAATTTTTCCATTACTTTATCGAAAATTGAGTGATTTTAATATTACTAAAACGTTGAATGAGTGTGCAGTCAGTATTTTAGTGTAAAAAGGTATTGTTCATATCAGTTTACAGTTTCCAATAGTGACATTCCATAACCTCTCTTTATGGACCTTCGGGGGCTCATATCTCCTAAATTTATCTTTTCCGCGCTAAATTTTTGAAAACTATACTGTTCTCATCGTGTTTTAAAACACCTGTGAAAATTTCGTGAAGATACTGGGTGATCTCATATTCTTGACCTATTCCATTTTTAACCGACGAAACCAAAAAGGAGGAAGCTCTCTAGTCGACGCGTATATTTAATTTTTTTATTTTTTTTTATGTATGATCACGCATAACTTTTTACTGAGACGTCCAATTCCGATAATTTTTCCTTCAGTGGATAGGGTGTACTTCGAAGTTGGTCTCATTTGAATTTAAAAGATGAAATCCACCCCTAAGGGTAGCAAAATGAAGGATATTGATCACTCACCCTCTGAATTCTGGTCCGTTAACCGATTCTATCTACTGGGATCTTCGATTTGGATGATTCTTTTTATCAGATAGGGTATACCTCATAGTTGATCATAATTGGATTTCGAATGGAATTATCCACCCTTACGGGTAGAAAAATAGAGGATAATTGATTTTTCACTTGTGAACATTGGCACACATATGTAGTTGACAATGACAGATCGCTAGTGTCATTATCACAATCAATATATTCTATGAGAGGATGGAATGATATACAAAGTAATGAAATGAACTAACCAGAACAACAAAAATAATTTATATTACAACAAATAGTAAAAGTAGATAATCATTGATTTGTTGAAAATATAAACAGGATGTTCACAAAAAATAACTTTATTTTGATCGTGGATTTTTCAATTCACAGAAAAATCTTTCTATCAATATTCAATTGAGAATGTTTCCCTTTTCAATATAGATAATCATATTATTTAACTGGTAATAGTTGGAGTAAGGTGGGTAAGTACGTCTTTTGGAAATAATAAAAAAACAAGCAGTTAGTAATTAGTAGATTTCAGCCACAGAAAATTGAAAAATAAATACTTTTTAACGAAAAATTAAACCGACGAAATACGGAACTGAAAAGTGAAAAATAAGATAAACCTTCTTAGTCTCAATAACTAAGCTGCTAAACTAATGTAAGTAATTTTGAGTCGGCGCCAAACAAACAATCAACGAATTCGTTCATTCATTTGCTTGTTTGTTTGCGCCGACTCAAAATTAGTTACTCACATTAGTTTAGGAGCTTAGTTATTGAGACTAAGAAGGTTTATTTTATTTTTACTTCTCAGTTCCGTATTTTGTCGGTTTAATTTTTTGTTAAAAAGTTTTTATGTTCTTTGTAAATTTCGACAAAATTTTGGGAAGCGGCGCTCGCTTAATCTCAGCTGTCTTGATCAGAGCTGTAAGTTAACGCAAAATGGCCTATTTTTCGATATTACCGAAACTTGATGAAATCTTGACCCGGGTGGTTTTTGGCGTCGCTGAACACGAATCTGAAGACATTATTTGAAAATTGACGTCAGTGATCCCAATGGCCCCCGAAAAAGGCCCATTTTTCGATTTTTCCTGAAAATTCGGTATTCTCTAGGAGGTTTCAAGGTGACAACCGAGCACGTGAATTTTCAAATTCTAACCCCAGAACACTGGTGAAGTTTCTATTTTCTGGAATATCGAGTCGGAATAATCAATCTGTTCATGGCGTACGAAACTACCACTGATAGCTGAAAACGCTTTGAAAGCCTTTGACCTTGATTATCTCAAAAACTGTCAATTTTTAACCGACGAAACCAAAAAGGAGGAGGTTCTCTAGTCGACCCGTATATATATTTTTTTTCCATAATTTTTTTTATGTATGATCACGCATAACTTTTTACTGAGGCGTCTGATTGTGATAATTCTTTTTTCAGTGGATAGGGTGTACTTCGAAGGTGGTCCCATTTGAATTCAAAAGAGGAAATCCACCCCTAAGGGTAGCAACATGAAGGATATTGATCACTCACCCTCTGAATTCTGGTCCGTTAACCGATTCTATCAGGCATAACTTTGTACTGGGTTCTTCGATTTGGATGATTCTTCCTTCAATAGATAGGGTTTACCTTATATTCAGATTTCGCATGGAATTATATACCCTTACGGGTAGAAAAATAGGGGATAATTGATTTTTCACTTATGAACATTGGCACACACATAGGTAGTTGACAATGACAGATCGCTACTGACATTATTTCTGTTCCACATCCGTCAAAACCATTATATTCTATGAGAGGATGGAATGATATACAAAGTAATGAAATAAACTAACCAGAACAACGAAAATAATTTATATTACAACAAATAGTAAAAGTAGATAATCATATTATTTAACTGGTAATAGTTGAAGTAAAGTGGGTAAGCAAGTATTTTGGAAGTAATCAAAAAACAAGTAGGTAGTAATTAGTATATTTTAGCCATAAAATTGAAAAAAAAAACTTTATAAAAAAATTAAACCAGAAGGCGAACTGAAAAGAAAATTGAAAATAACTTTTGTCTCAGTAATTAAGCTCTCTAAACCAATTAGGTAACTAATTTTGAGTCGGCGCCAAACGAACAATCAACGAACATCATTAAATTACTTCAAAAAAATTATCAGAATGTCACCGCGCAACTCGATGCCATTGCCATTGAGATTGTTTGGCGCCGACTCAAAATTAGTTACTTACATTAGTTTAGGAGCTTAGTTACTGAGACTAAGAAGATTTATTTTATTTTTTACTTTTCAGTTCTGTATTTCGTCGGTTTAATTTTTTGTTAAAAAGTTTTTATTAGATCAATAAACATCTACAACTATTTTCATCTCGTCTTTCCTCAATCTAAGTCTTGAACTGAACCATGTTTAAGTCCGACCCTGTGCTGAATAATGATGAAAATGTAAAGAGGATCAAATGTTCTGTAAAATGAAGTGATGTCAAATTGCTTTCAAAACACAGTTCGTTTAAATGAACAGATGTGGAACATTCACGATGCGATTCAACAAGAAAGCATTCCAAATCCGAGAAACATTTCCGAAGCCACCAATACATAGCACATTTCCACCATTCCACTATCACCCCCTAGATACCTGGCCGTCCATATCTCCTCATTTCCACGTATAATAAAGCCGCACTCATGAATAAGTCGGCGTAACTTTCGCTTTTTCCTCTTGGAAACATACATAACGTATTCCCTTAGTCATAATAAAATGCACACTTGGCCGGATCTGGATTTTCGATCATACGAGCCGGTGGGCGCGATATCCGTGGCACTTTCTAACCCTCCGGCCGCCCAAAGCCGCCCATCTTTTGCGATTACGGTCAACGAGGGCATATTTACACCGGTGTTGTTAGGCAGGGTAATTGATTTCGATCGGAAAAAATGTATACCAGCTTTTAACGGAGAAATTATTATTTGAAAAGTAACTTGGGATACTCGGTGAAATGGTGTTCGTATAAGCAACTAGCTTATGTTGTCCAATCGAGAAAAATAGTTCCAAGTCTTCAAAAAATATGAGTAATGGATCATTCGATTCGGGTTGCAATTCAGAGAAATATATTTTTTTTTTCTGCTGACGAAAATTGCAATTGTTATTAACAAAAAACTAAAAAAGAGGTTCAGTTTTTTTAGAATAACTCAAAAATCTTTAGAGATATCAGAAATCGAAAAAAATATTCTTAATGTGGACAAAATTTCTAATGAAAAAGTTACGGCTACTGGAACTCTATCTCCATTATTTATAATTTTAATTTAACGCTGAAAATAGGGCTATGCGCGACCGCTACGGCATGCGCGCGTCGTCTCTGAAGAGAGTACACCACATAAAATAATTTTTGTATAGTTTTTAATATCAATTTAAAACTTTTGATAAATTATGGTGTGTTTTTCACACGTGAAAGAACAAGGTCCCGTAAGAAAAAAAATAGTTTATTTTTCAATAAGTTAGGCATTTGTTAATTAGTCCTTATTTTACGGACCTCAGTTTTCATAAAAAACGGCATAAATGTTTGGATAATAGCTCTGAAAATGTTTCGCTCCTTGGAACCCCTCTTATACAGGGTGATCCAAAAGTACTTTGACAAACTTCAGGAGGTGTTTCCTCACAATATTCTAATATGACTTTTTCGAATAAATATTGTCCGGAAACGCCTCGTTTCCAAGATACAGGGTGTTAAGTTTCATTTTTATTTTAGTTTTTTTCAAAAAACTTTCGAAATATTGACCTTAATTGAACGAAAATTGGTATTCAGAGCTTTTTTGAGGTGTCGAATTTGAATCTGATGTTATTATTGCTCTCACTCGTAGGGGGCGCCACCTACACGTCTTTGTCTTTTTTGAAGATTCATACCTTTTTAGAGCGTACTTCTAGCACTTTTCTAATTTGAAGAATCAATTCTCTATCATATCTACATAAAAAAGCTACACATGTTACAAGTCGCTATAAGCAACCGTTTTCTAGATATTTGGACTTGAAAAGTCGATTATTTGATAATTAATGCGTGTTGAAGTTATTACCATTATTTTTCATTTTTCACAAGAATGGATTGACGTTAAAGTGAGTAGTTTTGGTTTTTTGTAGGAGGCGCCACCTATTCTATTTATTTTTACTCGTTTGAAATAGTTATTTTTGTATGAAGGGTGCAAAATCTGTATTTGTTTTAATAAAATTTGCAAGAAATATCAACATATTATTTCAAGAGATTTGGAATATGTAGAATAAAATAAAATAAAGGAAACTAAATTGTATTCAAATTATTTGTTCGTAGTGTCCACCTTCAGCGAAGATACAAGCATTCAGTCTTCTGGTCATTGAATCTCGTACCCGCTCAAAAATTATTGGTGTGTTTCTTATTGTTTCACAGGCGTTTACTACTATTCGGTTTCTTAGATCTTCGTCGTTCGCTACTGGAGTTTTATGAACTAGTGACTTCAAATGTCCCCAAAAATAAAAATCTAGCGGATTTAGATCTGGGGACCTTGTTGCCCACGCCCGGTTAGGTTCTTCTACACCCCTACCAATCCATTCATTTGGATAGACAGTATTAAGGAATTCCCTGGCTACAATACCAAAATAGGCCGGAGCCCCATCATGCATTAACCACATGCGGATACGAATTTCTAATGGTACATTCTGAAGTAGTTCCGGCAATTCATTTTCTAAAAAGTCTCTGTAAGTGTAAGTTGTACCATTCAGTCGGAACGGAAGGAAGAAAGGACCTTTCAAGTAATTATCAATTATTGCCGCCCAAACATTTACAGAAAATTGAAACTGATAATGTTTTTCACTAACTGCCTGCGGATTTTCCAGAGCCCAAACATGGTTGTTATGAAAGTTTGTGATAGCATATCGGGAGAAGTTTGCATCGTCCGTGTAGAGTACATATCTTAAAAATTGAGGATTTCCAGCAAATTTTCTCAAAAACCACTAACATATAGTAATGCGTTGGGGAAAATCTCGTGGCAAAAGAGCTTGACCCTTTGAATATGGTATGGATAAAATTGTTGATCGTGGATAATTCTCCAAACTGTGGACTGACTAGAATTGAGAGCTTCAGCAATTATTCTTGTACTTGTTTCTGGATTCTCCTCGAGAGCGTTCAAAACAGCTTCTTCCAATTCTGGGGTTCGGACTGCTCGTGGTCTTCCAATAATATCAGCTGCCCTTTTAAAGCTACCTGTTTTTGCCAAACGACGGTGGAGACTGATGAATGTTGGAGCTGAAGGCAGTACTCGATTAGAAAATCGCTCCTGGTAAATACGTCTTGCTTCGCGCGCATTGCCATCCGCAAGGCCATAAACGAAATGCATATCGGCTAAATGAGCATTTTAGTTTAAATAATCCATTTTTTCAAAATTAGTGTTTTAAAACTTATTGAAACTTCAACAAAATGTTCAACTGTCACAAAACTACTTATTCAAACATCAAATTCATTTCCTAAGCATTCTTGTGAAAAATGCAATATAATGGCAATAACTTCAACACGCATCGATTATCAAATAATCGACTTGAAATTTTCAAGTCCAAATATCTAGAAAACGGTTGCTTATAGCGACTTGTAACAAGGGTAGTTTTTTACGTAGATATGATTTCCACAGAAGAATGTGCTAGAAGTATGCTCTCAAGAGTTATGAATCTTCAAAAAAGAAAAAGACGTGTAGGTAGCGCCCCCTACGAGTAAGAGCAATAATAACATCAGGTTCAAATTCGACTCCTCAAAAAACCTCTCAATACCAATTTTCGTTTAATTAAGGTCAGTATTTCGAGAGTTATTGAAAATAAACGAAAATAAAAATAAAACTTCAACACCCTGTATCTTGGAAAGGAAGCGTTACCGGACATATATTTATTCGGACAATTCATATTAGAATATTGTGAGGAAATCCCCTCCTGAAGTTTGTCAAAGTACTTTTGAATCACCCTGTATAACGAATAGTACCTATCATCAGGAATAAAATACCTTTTTCGCCTACCTCTATTCAAAGTATACATTTCCTGGCCTCATTGCAGGGAGCAAAGTCGTACTTTTCCTCCCTAGAGAGGAAAAGTACTTTTCCTCCCTAGGGAGGAAGAGTAAAAGTAACGTCATGGTACGTCATCAATAAAATAACTTATACTGATATTGAAGATGAAGGTTCAATTTTAATAATAAATATACCAAATTCTAAAACAAATATACAGAGAACGTTTGTAATCAATGCTTCACCGGGGAATGGCCCTAATTATATTGACATTTATAGAAAATATATATCGCTACGCCTCAAAACAGATCAGACACGTTTATTTGTCTGCTATAGAGCAGGAAAATGTATCAACCAAATGGTTGGAAAAAATACTATTGCTTAAATTCCTAAAAAAATTGCAGAATTTTTAAAACTGCCTAATGCCATACATTATACCGGGCATAGTTTCAGAAGAATCTCGGCAAGTTTACTTGCAAATTCTGGAGGAGACATTCTTGCTTTGAAGCAATTCGGAGGTTGGAGTCTACGAATATCGCTGAAGTGTATGTGGAGCCATTTCTTGCAAAAAAGCGATAAATTTCCATCCAAATTATGGGAGTCACTGAAGTTAGTGAAATTGATTGAAATCAGCCAAGTACGAGTACTTCCGGGGAATACCAGCTGTATAATAATGTTGTTGAGGAAAATATCACGAAAACTGCGTTGGCTCCAGCTCTCACTTCTAGTGGTATTCGAATAACCACTGCTCAAAACTGCACGTTTAACAGTATAAATAATTACTCTACCACAAATTAAAAATATGTAGGATGCAAGAATGAAAATAACGTGCCTATAAGTTATACTGTACCTACTTCTTAGTTTTAGTTCTTTAATAAATTTTATTTGTTAGTTTCATAAATAAATTATTTAAAAATGACTTGTTATTTGAGGGAGGTGGAAAAATCATATACACTGTGTCCGTAAAGTATGGAACAAATTCATTTTTAGCTAAACAGGTCATTTCAAGAAATAATCCTGAAACACGTCGATTTTTGATGTTAATTTACCGTATTTTAAAATAATAATCTAATATACAGGGTGAATTACGTTCGAGTAATGACGTCACCGTCATTTTTTTCAAATGGAACACCCCCATTTTGTCTCAATTTTCGGATTACTCTAGCTGAGCTGATTCCAAAAATGTATCACATGTTGATTCCAATTGGCACAGGGTGGACAAAAATACAATAGTTTTGTGTGTGCTCATAAAGTAACGCGTAACATTCTTCATTAGGTAAATTAATAATATTATCAAAAATACTTATTGTCTAGCGGCAATTGGTTTAAATGTAACACCCCGTAGTTTGCTACATGTTTAGAGTAATAAAAATGAGCTGTTTCCAAACATGTTTGGTACTTGTGGTCTAGCAGACAGAATATGACAAAAAATATTTCTTATCTATTTATAAAAATCATAGTCGTCTACTTTTTTTGGAAATGTCATTATTTGTTTAGTAATTTATTGATGTTCAGTGACAGTTTAGTACTACAATATTTTTGGTATTCGTGAATATTCGAATGATTGCTTAGATTTAATTGGAAGTAGAAATGGAGTTAAGTGTAAAACAAAGAATTGAAATACTTATGATGATTGGGTATGGAGACAGATCGCGAACTCAGATGGAAGTGTGCAATTTGTTTAATGATAAATATCAGAAAGACCTATAACGCGTTCAACAGTCAGTAAGATTGAAACGAAATTTCGAGAAATTGGTAATGTTGAAAATGTACGCAAATCAGGTCGTCCCCCTGCAAATGCTGATACAGCATTAGATGTTTTACTGAGTTTTGAAGAAGATGCGCACACTTCTGTTCGTAAAGTTAGTCGCTATATCGGTGTTAGCAAAACAACGGTACACAAACTATTGAAGCTTGAAAAATGGCATCCTTATGAAATCAAACTTGTGCAAGAATTAATCGAAGATGATCGATAGAAGACTCCAATTTTGCGAAGAAATGATGGATAAATGTCACCGAGACCCTCTCTTGATACAAAACATTATTTTTCTGTGAGTCCACTTTCATGTTAAATGGTGAGGTTAACCGTCAGAATTGTAGATACTGGGCAAAAGAAACCCCCCACTGGATGCGTGAGCATCATACACAATACCCTCAGAAGGTAAATGTATGGGCTGGAATTGTACGAAATCGAATCATCGGACCCTACTTTTTTGAAGGTAATTTAAACGGGGCAACGTACCTTGAGTTTTTAAGGGGGTATCTCGTACCTACTTTACGTAATTTGTTTCCCAGCAGACGTAATCCTGGAGGTTTCGATGAAAGTTCATGGTTTCAACAGGATGGTGCACCTCCACATTATGCTGTAGATGTTAGAAGGTACCTAGATGAAATTTTTCCGAACAGGTGGATTGGTAGACGTGGACCCACTGAATGGCCAGCGAGGTCACCAGATTTAAATCCTTTGGATTATTTTCTGTGGGGCCATCTGAAGAATGTTATTTATAAAACAGAAACCAGCAAATATTGCTGATGTACAAGAGAAAAATTTGAACAGAAATGAACAATATTACGCAAGAAACCATACACAAGGTTCAACAAAATTTGTACACCGTTTGGGTTACTGTCAAATACAGCAAGGGCTGCAGTTCGAACATTTATAAGTCATGTATTCCAGCATATTCTGTCCGCTAGACAATAAGTATTTTGATAATATTGTTAATTTACCTAATAAAGAATGTTACGCGTTACTTTATGAGCACACACAAAACTATTGTATTTTTGTCCACCCTGTACCAATTGGAATCAACATGTGATACATTTTTGGAATCAGCTCAGCTAGAGTAATCCGAAAATTGAGACAAAATGGGGGTGTTCCATTTAAAAAAAATGACGGTGACGTCATTACTCGAACGTAATTCACCCTGTATATTAGATTATTATTTCAAAATACGGTAAATTAACATAAAAAATCGACGTGTTTCAGGATTATTTCTTAAAATGACCTGTTTAGCTAAAAATGAATTTGTTCCATACTTTACGGACACAGTGTATATAACATGGGGGTAGGGTGCCTTTTCCTCCCTCGAATGTTTACTTCATCCTCGGGAGGAAAAGTAGCACTTTCCTCCCTTGTTATACAAATAGCTATTTACTGTGGCGGAGGAGGTATAGTATTGCTTGGAATTACGTGACGATTTCTAGCAGTCAACACCTACCGCAAGCCGCGTAAAGGAACTTCGTTCCTGACGGGGGTCCCCCGACCGCACATTTTTTCTCACATATGTAATATTTTGATATTCTGTTCAGTCATGAGCCCTCTAAGAGATGACGTTGACTCTTGGGACACCCAGTATAACGACAAATTACGCGCTATCGCCGATTTACCGGACTACATAACCTTCCCTGAAGTACCGTTGGTCACCGAGGGGAAATATCCAGAGGTATAATCCATTTGGGAGGTGTGTGAATTATTATTGGCCATCCTTGAGCCGAGCGAAAATAAGGTCATAAAGTACATTCCAGTCGCAAACAAGGAAGTGAATGCTTACATACAAATATGGGCTTTATGAAACGGAGGGATTTTCTCGCGAGATCGAAAACTGTCGCAGGGATGATTGGAATTTTCTTTACGGAGTTGTGCTCCAGGCGGAAAGCAAGCGGAGTATTCGATAGCCGGATTAATAAGGGGGTGATATCTTCGTAGAGTGACGTAGCTATAGTGCATTTACATTATACAGGGCGATTCAAAAGTACTTTGACAAACTTCAGGAGGTGATTTCTCACAATATTCTAATATGAATTGTCCAAATGAATATATGTCCGGAAACGCTTCGTTTCCAAGATACAGGGTGTTGAAGTTTTATGTTCATTTTCGTTTTTTTTAAATAACTTTCGAAATACTGACCTTAATTAAACAAAAATTGGTATTGAGAGATTGTTTGAGGTGTCTAATTCGAACCTGATGTTATTATTGCTCTTACTCGTAGGGGGCGCCACCTACATTTTTTTCTTTTTTGGAGATTCATAACTTTTTTAAGCGTACTTCTAGCACATTTTCCAGTAAAAAAATCAATTCCTCTATCATATCTTTTCAAAAAAGCTACCTTTGTTACAAGTCGCTATAAGCAACCATTTTCTAGATATTTGCACTCGAAAATTTCAAGTCGAATATTTGATAATCGATGCGTGTTGAAGTTATTACCATTATTTTGCATTTTTCACAAGAATGCTTAGGAAATGAATTTAACGTTTAAGTAAGTAGTTTTGGTAAATACATATTATGTGACAGTTAAACTTTTTGATGTTTTGTTGAAGTTTCTGTAAGTTTTAGAACACTAATTTTGAAAAAATTGATTATTTAAACAATAATGCACATGTATTTACCACGAGCGATTTCCTAATAGAGTATTGCCTTCAGCTCCAACATTTACCAGTCTCCACCGTCGTTTTGCAGAAACAGGTAGCCTAAGAGGACAGCTGATATCATTGGAAGACCACGAGCAGTTCGAACCCCAGAATTGAAAGAAGCTGCTTTGACCGCTCTCGAGGAGAATCCAGAAACAAGTATAAGAATAATTGCTAAAGCTCTCAAATCTACTCAGTCCACAGTTTAGAGAATTTTCCACGATCAACAATTTTATCCATACCATATTCAAAGGGTACAAGCTCTTCTGCCATGAGACTTTCCCCAACGCATTACTATGTGTCAGTGGTTTTTGAGGAAATTGGCTGGAAATCCTCAACTTTTAAGATATGTACTCTTCACGGACGAGGCAAACTTCTTCCGAATTGCTATCACAAACTTTCATAACAACCATGTTTCGGCTCTGGAAAATCTGCAGGCATTTAGTGAAATACATCATCAGTATCAATTTTCTGTAAATGTATGTGCGGCAAAATTAATAATTACTTAAAGGTTTTTCCTTTCTTCCGTTCCGACTGAATGGCGCAACTTACAGAGACTTTTCAGAAAATGAATTGCCGGGACTACTTCAGAATGTACCATTAGAAATTCGTATCCGCATGTGGTTTATGCATGATGGGGCTCCGGCCCATTTTAGCGTTGTAGCCAGGGAATTCCTTAACACTGTCTATCCAAATCGATGGATCGGTAGGGGTGTAGAAGAACCTAACCAGGCGTGGACACCAAGGTCCCCAGATCTAAACCCGCTAGATTTTCATTTTTGGGGACATTTGAAGTCACTAGTTTATAAAACTCCAGTAGCGAACGAGGAAGATCTAAGAAACCGAATAGTAGACGCCTGTGAAACAATAAGAAACACACCAATAATTTTTGAGCGGGTACGAGATTCAATGACTAGAAGACTGAATGCCTGTATCTTTGCTGAAGGTGAACACTTTGAACAATTCATTTGAATACAATTTAGTTTGCTTTATTTTATTTTATTCTACATACTCAACATTTCTTGAAATAAAACAACCATTGCAACACATTGCAACACTTTCTTGCAAATTTTATTAGAACAAATACAGATTTTGCATCCTTGAAAATAACTATTTCAAATGAATAAAAACCACTTAATTAAACGTCAAATTCATTTCCTAAGCATTCTTGTGAAAAATGCAAAATAATGGTAATAACTTCAACACGCATCGATTATCAAATAATCGACTTGAAATTTTCAAGTCCAAATATCTAGAAAACGATTGCTTTTAGTACTTGTAACAGGAGTGGCTTCTTTACGTAGATATGATAGAGGAATATATTTTTTTACTGAGAAATGTGCAAGAAGTATGCTAAAAAAAGTTATGAATCTTCAAAAAAGGAAAAGACGTGTAGGTGGCGCCGTCTACGAGTAAGAGTAATAATATCAGATTCGAATTCGACACCCCAAAAAACCTCTCAATACCAATTTTCGTTTAATTAAGGTCAGTATTTCGAAAGTTATTAAAAAAAAAAACGAAAATAAAAATAAAACTTCAACACCCTATATCTTGGAAACGAAGCGTTTCCGGACATATATATATATATATATATATATATATATATATATATATATATATTTATTTGGACAATTCATATGGGAATATTGTGAGGAATCACCTCCCGAAGTTTGTCAAAGTACTTTTAAATCACCCTGTTTTGTTATCTCTAGAATATGTGTCGGTTTCTTGATTTTCGCCCTGGTATATGAATATCAATAACTGTAAAGTCTCTTTTTGGTGTTGGTATATTTATTTACTTTCTTACCAACATTATAAAAAAATCAGAAGTTCAAAAGAATAGTAGTTTATGTAACAAGTGCGCAAGACGAGGCTTTAGCGGACGAATGGGAATGTTTACGGACGAGGACAAAATATGAAGATGATGTCCGCTAATCCAATATTTTTTTTCAAAGGGAGCTATTCTCAAATGAAATATCCAAACAATGGTGGACGACTCAGGTTGGATGTCGTCGAATAAAAATGCATTTTTATGAAAAATCGTTGCTCCGTTCGACTTTACGCACGAGTGCTTTCATTCAGAAAATTATTCAAGAAACCTTGTTTTGTTGGAAAATATTGAAAAATCTCAGTCACTTCAAAGTTTTGCGGTGTGAACAGTGGAGACAACCGTGCTCCCTTTGTGATTCCGCCCATGAAACTGAAGAGCGTAGTTTGAAATTGCGAAGCTGCCCCAAAATATTCACCGCTTAATATTAATAAACCGGCTACCAAGTTTGGGTTTACCGAATACACAGAATTTGCATAGTTTTCGTGTTAACCCGAAACTTCTGACACACAGACGATCTACAATCCTTAAATATTTAGAAGTGGGTGTAGATAGGTATCGTAAATGTTGCATAATATTGCAATAACTGTGGAGAGATTTGCAACTAAACCGAGGCGTCCGAGAATCGATTTATGTCTCTACAACTACCTCATGGTTGGCTTCAGAACGATTTAAATCTAATAACGAGAAAATTATATCTTTGAGGTAGATCGGTAGCGCGACGATATCCCGGGCGTATATTTCATGTCTTTCGCAGGTTTAACGCAAAGCTCGTTGTAGATGGTGCCACTGCTCTATAAAAAGAACAATCTCAAATATTGAAATAATATATTTTAACGGATATTGAACGTGAACTGTAGTATTGGTATGACAAAATGAAAAATATAGACCAAAATAGAAACCTATAACATGTGTTGGTAAGCAACTTCATAGAAAAGTTTGCTCATTACTTCTAACCTATACAATAGGTATGGTGGTCGAATGTCCCTTAGAGATACATTTTTTTTCTGGTTTATGCAAAAGTTTTGAATAACTATAAGCAAATAAGAAATAATAAAAATAGCATACATATCAAAATTACAAAAGTAATTACATGGAAAAATTTTACCAATACAGAATTGCCGGATTCATATCGGCTGTTGATATTATGAATGATAACTTAGTTGGTACAATCTCATACCTGAATATGCACTTTGAATCACTCTTACAATAATTTTAAAAACGACGCCGCAAAGAAAAGCAAGATGACGAGAAACGACGGCAGAGAAGAAAGCAAGAGGATGAGGAACGACGGCAGAGAGAGAAATAAGAGGAATTACTGTGTCACCAGGAAGATTATTTCTAGCGATAGTCAGGACAGTAGATCACTTCCACAAATATAATACGGGAGGTAGTTTCTCATTAGGACCGATTATGCGGCCCTAAAATGGCTACTGGGGATGAAAACCCAGTTGAACGAATAGCTAGATATTCGAAGAAAGAAATTTGTATGTCGTGCAGAATAATTTATTTATAATATATATATATATATATATATATATATATATATATATATATATATATAGTGTCCGCCAAAAAGTATGTACCATATGGGAAAAAAGTTTATTATTGGAGTATTGGAAAAAATATACTGGGGAAAAGTTTGTGCATGTCCGATTACCTGAAAATCGATTTTGACACATGTCACGTGATCGTTGGTATGGCGGCAAATTGAAAAAAATTGCTATGGAAAGGCAAAAAGTGGGGTAAGATGGCAAGATATCGAAAAAAGTTATTTTAAAAAGTTACTAAGAATTCAATTTTATGCATATCAACGGAGTTTCAAAAAATAATTCAAAAAAATTGAAAATAGCAATTTTTTTTTTTATATTTTTTCTTCTATTTAAAAATAACAAATTTGTTTCTTATGAATAGCTTGACTATTCTGGAACATTTGCATTTCAATGATAATGACAGAACTTTCTCATTTTCTCCTCACCAGAGGGCACTATATTTAAAGAAAAAGGATTTTCTCAGAACCCTTGCTGTTACATCGGTTCCTATCTAACAGTTATATCAGAATTCCACGACCATTGTGATGACATGACATTTCAAAAACATCGTGTTTTCTAGATTATAATCAAGTTTCGATGATAATCGTGCATGAACATTTCCCTTCGTACATAAACTGGAAACCTATTTACTTTATCGCACTATTAATCTAAAATATAAATTCTGAATATTTTCAGAGTTTTTTCAGCATTGATCGATGGCTAATTATTGGTGTTAGATATGAATGTATAACTCAATTCAAAATGATGAGATGTGGTCCTGAAGAAAAGACATTCTGCAGAGCCGGTTTTTTTATACAATCAAGTAATTCAAATATTCTATAAACAAAACAACAAATTTTCAACTATTTCTATATAATAAAAACTCATACCTCAACATGCCTTCCTTCTCTTTCTATACATAAAATAGTTTTATGGTATATCTCTTCTCGAACGTTCAGCAAAAAATTTTGAGAAATTTCTGCTGCACAATGACGGATAGTTTCTTCCAAGTGCTCAATATTTTGAATAGGTCTAAATTTGTAAATAATATTTTTTAAATAGCCCCATAAGAAAAAGTCACATGTGGTCAGGTCAGGTGAAGGTGGCGGCCAAGGAATTTCTGAAAACCTACCTATTCACTTTCCAGGAAAAGTGTCCAGACAATTCCTTATTGCCAAAGTACTATGGATAGGAGCTCCATCCTGTTGGAAATACATTTTTCGCCTTTCTTCTAACGTGAAATTGTCTAATTCATTGTGGAAATCGTTCCCCAAAAAAAACAAGTACGTTTCAGCATTCAAATTCCGACGAAAGAAAAATGGTCCAATTATTATGTCATTTAAAATCCCGCACCAAACACTTTTAATGAATATTGATCACGGGCTACTACTGCAAAATTTGGATTCTCATCCGACAACACCATTTGAAGTGAAAGTTGACTCATCACTAAATGAAATAAATTTCGTAAATGATATATTTTCTTCAATTTGTCCCTGCAGCCAAAAGGAAAAATACAAGCGTGGACCGTAGTCTCTCTCAATAAGCGTGTGAATGAATTTTGGTTTATAAGGCTTGAATTTGTTTTTTTTGAGCAATCTTCTGATAGAAGTTGAAGATAAACCCAAATTCCCAGACAATTCACTAATTGATGTTCTTGGAGTTTCAACTACACTATAACTTCAAACTCTGTTTCCTCAGCAGTAACCCAGTGCCTATGTTGTTTTTGAATAAGTTTTCCACGGACCCAGTATTTTTGAACTTGGAAACAATTCTTCCAACAGTTACATGTGAGATAATTTTATTGGTATGCCTCTCGTTGAAAATCGCTGCGGCTTCTCTGTAGCTTTTGTAATTTTCTCCCACAATCAAAACAATTTCTATCTTTTCTTGCTGACTCAACTTCGACATAATCAACCAAAAACTTGCTGGTATTATCAACGTCACTATGTTTAAATATGGAGTTCTTACTTAAACTTTTTTTGCAATAAGTTTACATATTTTCTGTCAAATGAAATCCGTGACTATCTTATGGAATATGAGTGATATTCAAACACTGACTATTTTCAAGAGATGAAAATTTCATGTTCTGGTGCATTTTATACTCAAGAAAGCATGTTTGGTGTACTACATTTTGATTTTGTGGAAAAGAAGGAATTTTACTATGCTCTTCTATTATACAATCCTGATGTGATAAATAATAGGTAGGTAGGTATTTGTTTGAAAAGCACACGAAATAGTATTTTGGAAAGTGAATTTTGTGACAATTGAGCAATATGTTCATGGACACCGATGTAGATCACTGAATGAACCTGATTTCATTTCAGTATGGTTTATTTTCGATGTTTATATTTGCCAAAAAAATTGTAAAAATATTCAGAATGAAATACTGAGTCAAATTTAAGAGACTTGGAACTTGATTATCTTTCGAAACTTCATGTGCATTGAATTGAATTCTAAGTAACTTTTTCAAATAACTTTTTTCGATATCTTGCCATCTTACCCCACTTTTTGCCTTTCCATAGCAATTTTTTTCAATTTGCCGCCATACCAGCGATCACGTGACATGTGTCAAAATCGATTTTCAGGTAATCGGACATGCACAAACTTTTCCCCAGTATATTTTTTCCAATACTCCAATAATAAACTTTTTTCCCATATGGTACATACTTTATGGCGGACACTGTATATATATATATATATATATAAATTTTTCACTAGTAGAATAAATATGTTTGTATCTGGAACCGATTGAAGAAAAGGTTTCTTGGTATGTAATCGAACCCGGGCCTTCCGCGTGATAGTCTATAATGCTAACCACTGCTCTACGAGGACTTTTATTGATATACAGAAAATGAGACATTTAAAATATTCTCTGCCTCACTTGAAAACTGAGGCTTTCTAACATGCTGAAAAAGGTTTATTTGAATTCAAATATCAAATCACTGCATGTAGTGAGTTCAAAATCACTTATTCCATCAATTTTGAATTTTCTATTTCCCTATATAGGAATTGAATGCGTTGACATTCAATTCAGACAGGACCAAGTGTAGTTGTCACACATACTCGTATATAATAGAAAGAGACAGACAGAGAGAGAGAGAGAGAGAGAGGACAGAAAGTCGCATGGAGAGGGCTTAAGGCATGACGCATTTTTCTTATGTTACATTTTCTATCACTTGAAATCTACTGCAAGCCGCGTAAAGGAACTTTGTTCCAAAAAATTTTTTTTTTGGTCAATAACCTTATTATTATTTTCAACTTTTTAGTCCTTGCCATATATGCCTATTTTTTTGTTTTTTCAAAATATAATTTTATTTAACTTCACATTTTTATGTATGTGTTTGGTTCACATCTTGCAAGGTCATTTTGACCCACTTCTAGTTTGTAGCGGGCCATTTTTTATATAGCGACAATATGTTACTTTATTTTTCCTCGGCTAATTCATTCAGAACAAGAGACTCGTGTCTGATAGATTCATATAGTGTGATGTTGAATATTATTGAAGTACAACTTCTTCACGCACGCTTGACTTGGGGAGTAAGTTGGTGAATGCGTGACGAGAGCGTTACGAAAAGTGTGATCGGGCGAGGCGAACGGTTTCGACGCACGCTTGACTTGGGGAGTAAGCTGGTGAATGCGTGACGAGAGCGTTACGAAAAGTGTGATCGGGCAAGGCGAACGGTCTCGACAAAGGTGAGGGCGTATCTCATACTAGTTGCTGGCGTCGTAGCGTCATATGCAGCGTTCCTTGTCTATTTTCTCCCTCTACTGATACGCGGCATTCTGCTCTCGACATTGGGTTGCGTTTGATTCTCTGTCCTTTTCTTGTCTCTCTCTCTCTCTCTCTTTCTCCTTGTTACTCTTCCGTATTTCAGCCTCGAGTTTATACAATTGACTTCTGCAAATTCTTAAAATACGATAACATAAAATTTAACTAATACGTAAATAATAAAATACTTATTAATTGTAGAGGTTCACCATTACAAATAATTGGTGACATCGTGATTGAACATGACAATAATCAAATGGAAGTTGATGATGAAAATCCCACTATAGATCATGTACAAAAACCGAGACAAATCATTGGAGTTAATTTTTATTTTATTTGTTATAATCATTCATGACTCTAATAATAATTTACTAAATTTACCAAACTAAAATGATTAAATTATAGGTTATTAGAAAATCAATATATGTATATACATGTATATATCATACATATATACATATATAGACATATATATATATACATACATATAGATAGAGCTAAAGAAGTTTTACTTCAGTCGTGTGGTCTAAAGCACACTCGTTTTTTTTATTTTGTAACCCTTTTTCTTATTTCTGGACGCCATTCAGTCAAACATAAAACTAGAAAAATGATCTACTACAACTGAGAACTTGTAGATCAAAACGTATACATTAATCATAGACAATTTCAAAAATACTCTTTGGATGGGTTTATTTGTAAATCAAACTCAGGTTGCTTATAATATCCAATGTATTTCCAATTATCACAATAATGTGATATTCCACATTATAAAAATGTAAAAAAGGTTTTCGATATTTTTTCTACTGTACAATCTTTGGGTTACGTTTCAAAGTATAGTATCGATACAGGCGTTCCCTCGAATTCAAAATAAGGTTGACATGTGAACATCCTCTTTATAAAAACAACGGTATCGGTATTATAATCATATATACAATTTTACATTGCTGAGAAGGTTTATCAATGAGTAGAGTTATGTAATATAGGTCTCTGTACTTCCGTATGACAACAACAATATGAGTATTTCCCAACTTTGAAATATTACACACTGTTGCATTATCAATTATGTTTATACCTTTGAAGAAAATTAACACAATGAATTTGAATCAGATTTCAAGTGAATAAATCCATAAACAATGTGAATAGACCATGGAATTAAGAATCGACAACGCAATTTGTACCAACAACGTAATGTTTACAAGCACTTCAACACAAAACGAGTTACAAAAATTATTCCAGAACAGCCTGACCTTAACAATCCTGGGGTAGTAATAAGTATACACCGACAGTGCTACTAGTCTGAATGTCCACAGGAACACTACAAATCAGCCCTTTGGTAGGACACATCAGCTTTCTGTGTTGTCTATATGTGACCTCCTGATGGTCCTGAACCATGAATTGATTTGCCTGTAGGTACCATTACCAATTAACCGTTACCAGGAACCGAGAACCAGGGACCAAGAACCCTATAATATTTATTCGATTTGTACCTGACCAATATATTACTCCTTTGTACTTCCTGGTTTCGTAGCTCTAGACTCGATTATCAAAGTTTATTTAAATATTCTTGATCAAACTGTATAACAAAGTAAACGAGCTTAGAATCGAAATTGCTAGAGGTTAAAGAAACCATGGGAGTTCATACCAGAGAAATATTGAAATCTTTACTGTAAAATTATTTCTGTTGATGAATTTTCTTACTTTCATTCTAAGAAGAGATATATATATATATATATATTTATATATATATATATATATATATATATATATATATATTGTGAGTAAATATACTCATCATTCTTAAATAAATCTACCATATAGTAAAGAGAATTACTCCTGAGATATAATACAAAATACAAGGCCCTTTATATTTACTTTATACAAAAATAGGTAGATGAAAGATTATCATCTTGAGATATATTTTCTAAACTACGAGAATAATGAAAATTAAATATTTATATGTGAGTCTATAGTATTAGTAATTTATATACAACTTGTAACTTATACTGCTCCGCAGTGTAAACGTTACAAGTTAACCGATTAACGTGAAATTTGGCAGGTGACAATGCAGTATGGAATTTTCGCTAAAGGAAAAATAAAATGGCGGCTCCAATATGGCGGACGAGTTTTGTGATTATGGTTCGGTTATATTGGAAATCGGTATGTGGGGGTTTTCGGGGACAGAAATTTCGTATGTTTTGTCAGATTTCATAAATGCAAGATGGCGGCTCCAATAATGAGACTAATTTTGTGGTTGGAGCCCGATTCCAATAAAAAATGACATGTGGGGGTTTCTGGGGTCGGACATCATGATTTTTTGGTCAAAATTCATGAATTTTAAATGGCGGCTCCCAGATGGCGAGGTGTTTTGTTATTATGTCCCGATTCCATTCAAAATTGGTATGTGGGTTTTTTGGAGTCGGAGATTATCAATTTTTGTCAGAATTCGATAAGATGATGATTTTATGAATGACTAAAAAGAATTGAATGAAAATAAAAAAATAAAAAATCAAGACAATCTTTTATATAAATGCACTAAGAAGAAAAAATTTATTTCTATAATTGTTCAACCTAGGTTATTTGTGAGTAGCAGATTTGAAAGCTTGCCGCGAATATAAAATAAGAAATCTTACGCGGCAATATTTTGAGTCTGCTACTCATGAATAACCTAGGACAAACAATTAAAGAAATTATTTTTTCCTTTTTACTGCAATTGTATAAAAGCTTGTCTTAAAATAATTTTTTTCGTGATTTTTTTCATCTTCACTACTAATGAGGTCAAATCAAGGATTTAAATGGCAGTGTGAGGCCAAATAATGAAGATACCATCTTAAAAACTTCAAAAGGATTTCTACTGAAAAGTGATGACTACCCCAAATCCAATAATTTCCAATCACCTGGAAGTTCTGCAATCCTACAAAAAAATTGGTCAATTTCAAGAAACCAATGCTCATAAAACCGGATTCATTGAAATTAAATCAGAATCTTGTGTAATTGCTGGAGTAGAATATGAAATGAAATAACTGACCAACGAATACAACTACTGCAAGAGAATAATCGGATAAATCAACGACTTCAATCAGAATTATTACCAATAATCAAACCACGATAGGTCTATTAATTTTGCTTCCTGTTCTGAGTAGATCACTTAAAACCAAAATTATTTATTTTCCTCACAAATTCCATACATTTTCAGAACTACCCTTGCATTTGTATAAAAGCTTGTCTTATTTTTTTCAGGAGTCATGGATATCACATGGTGAATCGAAAGGTCTGGGAGGAACAAGTGGAGAGCTAGTGCGTAGCAGATGAACTGAGATCTGCCCGACATATATTCTTATCAAATATGGGCCAAAAAGCTATGGCCAGACGAGTCTATGGGGGTGGAGTTTTTAGTGGGTAATCAGAGGTGCAACAGCACAAACTCTAAGACTCAAGGACTCCCACACTACAATAAGAATTTTTTTCACCATAGAAAAAAAAACGACAACAATCTAAATTCGTTAGTTCTTCAGCAATTTGCCACTGTTTTTTTTATGATTAACTGTTCTCTCCATAAGTTATCATCCCTTCCGGACGAAGAAGCAAAAAATGGTTAAATAGCTTCTGGCAAGTTGTTGTCAACTAATATAAGGGTCAATGGTCTGGAATTCACAGTATATTCAGCTTTCATCAAAAGAGTTGAAATATTTTTTAGGCTTCACAGACTCCAAAGCAAACGTGAAGTTACAATTGTTATTTGGCTGGATAGTTGTTAACCATCTCATGCTTTTCCATTATTCCGGGCCTGTTATTCGATAGACAAAACGAACTGGTAAGGCGTGAGATTGGATGTAGTTGTGCGGGATAAATCGTTGTGAGTTTTATATTTCATGCATGCATGTGCATACACAGATAGTTCAGAAGTCTCGAATCCTTCAGCCATGAAAAGATTGCGTTATGTGTTTGTTTTGTTCGTTTGTTCGACAACGCTCTGCCGGTTTCTGTATTTATACCGCCCCACGCATACGTTTTCTTCATTCGTGTAATCTTTTCATGATGGAAGGAAATATTCGAGATGGGGAAGGTTGTGGGATAGATATATTATGGGGAGTGGGGTTATACACAAGGACTACTAGAGAAGAGTGGGGCTATATAGGGCATTCCATCGATGCTTATCTATGTCAGTTAAAAAAATCTGACTATGAAAAATGGGAATTATATTTTATATGCGGAACTTATTTGAAATGCCTATTTTTATGAGAGTTTCACTTCCGATAATATCATTCTTCTTTCTTCTTGATATCAGATTTTCCCTGAAATACTAGTAGAAGATCAAGAAATATATTGTTATGTTCAGAAGTACGTGTTAAATGTTCAAAGAGTTAAAAAAAAAAAAAATTGAAAAAGCACATGAATAAAAAAATGTTCTATATTCAGTAATTAATCGACGAAACCAAAAAAGGAGGAGGTTCTCTAGCCGACGCGTATTTTTATTTTTTTTTATTTTAATTTTTTATGTATGATCACGCATTACTTTTTACCGAGACGTCCGATTCCGATAATTCTTTTTGAGTGGATAGTGTACTTCGAAGTTGGTCCCATTTGAATTCAAAAGATGAAATCCACCCCTAAGGGTAGCAACATGAAGGATATTGATCACTCATCCTCTGAATTCTGGTCCGTTTACCGATTCTTATCAGCTATAACTTTGTACTGGATTTTCGATTTGGATGATTTTTTTTATTATCAGATAGGGTATAGCTCATAGTTGATCATATTTGGATTTCGAATGGAATTATCCACCCTTACGGGTAGAAAAATAGGGGATAATTGACTTTTCACTTGTGAACATTGGCACATATATGTAGTTGACAATGACAGATCGCTGGTGTCATTATCACAATAAATATATTCTATGAGAGGATGGAATGATATACAAAGTGATGAAATAAACTTACCAGAACAACAAAAATAATTTATATTACAACAAATAGTAAAAGTAGATAATCATATTATTCAACTGGTAATAGTTGATGTAAGATGGGTAAGTAAGTATTTTGGAAGTAATCAAAAAACAAGCAGTTAGTAATTAGAGATTTCAGCCAAAATTAGGGAATAAAATTTAATGTAGAACGATGAAATACGGAACTAGAGTAAAATAAAAAACCTTCCTAGTCTTCAATTAAGCTCCCAAACTAATGTAACTAATTTTGAGTCGGCGCCAAACAAACAATCAACAAAGATCATTAAATTACTTCAAAAACATTATCAGAATGTCACCGCCCAACTCGATGCCATCATTTTACGCCTTGCCTAATTCATTTGCTTGTTTGTTTGGCGCCGACTCAAAATTAGTTACTTACATTAGTTCAGGAGCTTAGTTATTGAGACTAAGAAGGTTTATTTTATTTTTTACTTCTCAGTTCCGTATTTCGTCAATTTAATTTTTTGTTAAAAAGTTTTTATTTATGCTATGCTATTTTACAGATCTTCTGAAGATTCTACCGTTTTTCTGAAACCTTATATAATATTAGTCGATACCTATGTTTTAAATAAACATGTTTTCAACATCACAAGCAATTGGCATAATTTTAAAAATTATAGAAATAAAAATTTACTAATATATTTTTGAGCACAAGCAGACAACAAAATTTCAAAGTTAGAACATTCTGTACATGAAATTAGATCTGAACACAATAGCCAGTGAGATGCCAGGAAAGATCTTGATACAAAATTATGAATATTGAAAATATGAAAAGCAGAAAACGTCAAAAATGATTTTTCATATATTATGTATATAGTATGTAAGGTATTTAGAAACTATTCGTGAATAAAAACTTTCAGATAAACGAAAATAATGAAAAGTGCAACGAAAAGTGCGTGTAAATCGAAAATTAGAGGAGAAAACAAAGGATGTGGGGTATGAAGGAAACGGAATCAACAAGCGGGAGATTGAAAAAAAAATTTTTGGAGGAACAACTCAAGAAAGTTGAATTTGAAAATTAATCATTTTCCGTTAAAAACAGTTTTGCCAAACAACACAAGGAAATACTAGAAAGAACTGTAGCTGACGAAAAAACAGATGCAGAACAAATCTTACCTTCTCATTTGAGACATATACCAGTTCGATAGAACACTTTCATGAATTAGTATATAGACCACATAACCTACAAAAAATGGTTACACTCACTTTTATTATCACATAACTCTAATTTTATGTATATTTTGCTAGGGAAGCACTAACTTAAGGTAATTATCGCAGAATAGGTAACAGTAAGTCTTCCTGAATAAAGGAAATTTTATTTTGATGAATTTCTGCCTTATTTTCAATGATTGAGCAAAAATAAGTTGCCATTTTCTGAAACTGACATCAAGAACTACCAGAGGGATCCACAGTAAAACTGGACTCCTAAGATTCCATAGGCGTACCGGATTGAGTTAGCTGTTGAAAAGAGAATAAGGTAAAAGAATCAAGGGGAAAAAGGAAAAAATACATAGCCGGACATTTGAAATATTTTATATGGGTATTTATTTATCAACATATTAAATTAAATTCAAAGGGCAACTAGCTAAACAGATTTTAAAAAAGTAAAAGAATTTGTAAAAAAAAAATATTTTTTTGTTATGATGTCTGATTGTGAAAATATATAAAGAAATAAATATAAAATAAAACAAAACCCAATCACCTCATCATAACAATATATTAACTATCTTAATGTAGTTTCTGAATGTAACGTTTCAATGATAAACAAAGCTTCAAGGGTGCAAAGTAATACATCAAGTTGTTTAGACCACATTTTCCTAAATACAGAAACAGAATGCGTACAAGAAGAGATCCTACCAGTAATAATTAAATCAGGGATCACTGATCATTACACCACAGTGTTAGTGATGGCTCTAAAAATAACTGAAAAACAGAGTGAATTTAAAAAAGGTGATCAGGTAAAAGTGAACTTTAAAGATGAAAACAAGATGACTAGAAATATTGTCAGAAATTATGTTTTAAAGGAAACTATAAACAATCTCACGCAGTCAGAGCATTTTTTTAATTCAAAAAAGATATATTATTGCCTCCGAATGCGTGATATTGTTTACTGTATTAAGTTTAATAGATAACCCTTAAAATATAAAAGTTCTGACAATATTTTCTGTTCATCTTGTTTTCATATTTTTGAAGTGTGACTTTTTACGCCGTTCTTTTCATATTAAGTTTTGGTATCGAAGTTCCTTCACGCGGCTTGCTCCTTGCAGAAAAATGTAACGTAATAAAAATGCATTATGCCCTCTACATGCGACTTTCCCTCTCTCTGTCTCTTTCTATTATGTACGAGTATGTACTAACCGAGTTTGTGACATTTTTCAAAGATCTGTCCAAAGCTGTTCATTATAATTGATAGGTCTGCAATTAGTAATTTTAGTTTGTCGTCAAATTTATGAATTGGTGTAATTATAGAAGATTTGAACTGGGTGGGGACATTGTTATGAGCACCCTTATCAAGTATTTTAAATATAGCCCCATGTAAACTGAAACTGAAGAATTCCAATAGAATAAATCAATTTTCGTTCGAAATAAAAAACGGTCGCATTAATAGTAAAATTCATATGACAACTCATAAAGTCGATACTTCCTCTAATTTGTGTCGGCACCTCAATCGAAATTCAACCATATGTTCAGACATTCATAACTAATAGTACGCCGGGACAGATGAATGACCCAGGTCTTTTGGAAGCGATAATAGGTTTTGGGGATATATCATGGCGGTGTGTCTACTCGAGGCAACTTGCTGACTCATTAAATATATTTTATTGTTTGCGGGCATCGTTTGAATACCAACACTATATATATAAGATTCTCCATAGAGCTCTCTTCTATTCAGAATCCAGTCGTCGATCTAGTCAGTCATTACAAGCTAGTTCAGCTTCATTATGAAGCGAATAAAAGTAAAGTTTAATTTCAATTAGCGAAGATGAAGTCTCATCTTCCCTACGCGAAATAAGCGTAGACTCCGTAGAGTTTATCTGAAGTAGCAAATTAATCAACCATATGCAGAATCATTGTGAAAGTGTAATTCATCAGAAATCATCTCAGTAATAACTTAATGAAAGGAATTAATATTTATCAAGAAGCTAAATAATCATATTGCAACAAGTGAACGCGTAATATTATTCGGAAATAAAACGGAATAATTAAGTCTTAATTAAACTATTGTGTATTACTTCAGTGGAGGGTAAGAAATCAAACTGTTTATTTTGCAAGGTATATATGTATAGTGTAATAAGAAAATATTTCATTATTGATTTCATAGTAGAAGAAATTATTGATTCAACAAAAGTAAAATTATTTTAATTGTCAGCCCCATAATGTTTCCCATTTATTATTGTTTATTCAATCTCATCTTGACTTTCTATACATTTTTCTAGTAAATTATACCAGGTGTATCAATAGTTGTTTTATATTTTAGAAAATAATATATATAGATTTTACAAAATCCCTAATTGTATTATTATTTCGAAACGATTTGAGATTGGTCTTTGTACCTGTCAAATTAAGTTTCTCGCTTCATTACATACTGGGAGAAACAAGATCTCAAGCCGCTCTGGGAAATTGTTCCGTTATTGGTCAATAGACTGATAACACCCAGTAGGGTTAATGCATAGCTAAGTTAACAAAAACTAACGAGCAGTTATGATATTTGGGGGTCAGGTGTCGAGGGTGGAT
>JAFIRS010005703.1:0-51036 GCA_018342105.1 Gonioctena quinquepunctata | reverse complement strand
CGGATCATAGGATGTACATTGACCATTATTATGAATTTATATATATATACACCCACACACATATATGTATACATATATATATATATATATATATATTTAATTTCCATCTTTAAACATCAAGAAATCATTCCATATCGAAACCTTGTGGCCTCACCTAGAGGGAGTCACGTTAGCATTTGTGTTGCTGGTGAATATTCATACTTTCAGTACTTCTGGCGGCATCTATAGATTTATCTATAATGAGATTTTTTTTACTATTCACATAACATTGATCATTGTATCTATACTCTTTATACAATGCATTGATATATCTAGGTCTAGCTGTGTGTACGTAACGATAGGGTGATTGCGCCAGTTTGCCGGCCACTTCCAGTTGTCGGCCGTTTTTACCATTTTCATGAAATAATAAGAAAGATACTAACTCTACATATTTTAAAATTCCGCCAAAAGTTCTCTCATACTTTTCCCGCCATATTCCTTCATAGTTTTACCTGTTCAGAGACTCATCATTCTTTCCCTGCCAGTTCAAGAGATGGTGGTCGAAGTGAACGTTGTTTGTGCGTTGGTCAATTGAAAAAAAGTAGTGGGACATAACTTCTTCAACGGTAAGTTCAAGTGATTTTTTTCTAGATCTACAAGAAAAAACTTATGTAGGGGGTATCTTTATTTGTTGAACTACCATTTCAATGCGAGAAAACTGAAAATGAATTATTTTTTCTTTAAATTGAGGGGTGGCCGGTAGATTGGAATCTCAAAACAACTATTTCCATTTGTCGGCCATGGTGGCCGAGAACTGGATCATAGAGCTGAGTATTCGTGGTCCTTTAATGACACGGTCCAATGCTATGGACATTTATCGTTCTGTCCTTTTTGAAGTTCTTATGGAAGTTGATTCTGTAGCCAGTTTCCGGCCACTAAAATGTCATATATAAAATAAATATAATAACTTGCTTTTATATGGCCGAGAATTGGTATAATGTGTGCCAATTGTCGGCCAGCACATTTTTCTATAGAATATTTGCGGTCGACAACTAGCATCAAGAACGCCTGTTCTCGGCCACTCATTAGACCAGAAATCGCAATCGATTTTCCACTTTGTTTTATTGAATTTAAACAAATTTTGCTATGAATAGAAGAGTGCTTCCAACAATATGTCCGATAATACCTAGGTACATATTATTTTACTACAAAATATTAAAAAAAAATTGATTCCTCGATAGTTGGTACCTACCTACCTAGGTAGGTACCTACCTAGGTAGGTAGGTGCCTATGTAGAAGCATTTTACTTAAAGAGGAAGATAAATTGAAAAAACCAAAGACATTGAAAATAGACGCAAGATAAGAGCATCTTTGAAGGCAGAAAGAGAAGTGAAGTTGCAGGAAAAGAGAATGATTAGGAGGAAGGAAATTGCTGAAAGGAAATCAAAATTGAAATCCAAACCAAAACCTAGGAAGCCAAAGCAAAAATGTTCCATGTGTGACGATGTTCTGATTAGCGACATAGAGGATAAGGGAGAGAAGAATATTGGCTGCAACAGCTGTATAAGGTGGTACCACCTGCGATGTACCAATCTTTCTTCTCTACCTTATTCTGAGGCTGGGAAAACAGATTATATATGCGAAAATTGTACTTGATCGCAACTCCATACTTTTTTATTAAGATGTTTCTTTTCTGTGATTTTTTGTTTTAAGAAAAAGTATTTTATTTTTTGACGTTTTTATTTTAAATGTTTTTTTATTTTATTTGATATATTTTATATTTTTCTTTTTGTAAACTGTTCTGTTTCATTAAACTCAATAAATATGTTGTGTAAGCTGTTCATTCGAAAAATCGCTAATATCAACCTTATTGATGGGGAACATAAGATCCATGGCCGAGAAAAGGTATCAATGGACGACAACTGGGTAGGTGGCCGAGAATTGGTGCACTAGCAGATCGAGAACTGGAATTTGGTGGCCGAGAACTAGCAAAAGTGTACTTTTTGTAGATATTATTTTTTTCTTGAAGGTGTGGAAGCCCTATGGTTCTGTAATATTTTTTTTCATATTACTTATACCTTTTTCTATTCGTCATATTTTTTTTAATTTTCTATCAGCTAATATGTAAATATGGAACCGTATAGAACCTACAATATCCCCTTAAGTGGCCGACTACTGGCGCAATCACCCTATATTCGAAGAAATAAATTTGTATTTCGTGCAGAAAAATTTATTAAAAAAAATCTTTGCATATTTTTATCAATATATAAAATATTCCGTACTTACTGCTACCTGTTGCCACATGTCAATAGTATACGACGCAATAATTTTTTATTCGATATTTTCGCCAGTTTATGTATCATCCCCATCTTCAAATCAGTTGTTGAGTGTACCTTATTCAACGATGATGGATGAATCAACCATGAGCTACAAAATTCTAATGAAATGCAATAAATTCAAAGGCGCGTTCAAATGGTTTTTCTATCATTCATTGTTCTTGCTTTGCATGATGATAAATACTTCAACCCAGTCAAAACGCAAAATAAAAATAAGGTGCACAACAGGTAGAATCCAGAACTTTATAATATGTTCAATAGCGGGAATAAATATCTATCGTGTTTAGAAACTTCAACAGTTTTTTCTAAACCTCAAAATGTGTTGCTATTTGACTGCGGTATTTTAAATATTCAAATAACAATAAAACTGCATTTTCTTGAAATTGAGATAAATAATTGAATAACTCTATTAATGAATGCGTATTTCACAGATTATTTTTTGACATTTCCAGAAACCGAGCTCTCGTGTCTATAGCCTGGCAAAAAGTTCTCGAAAATCTGTCGAATCACTTTCACTTTATTCTCATCCTCTTGTGGTATTACAACTGACTATTTCCCTCATACTATTTCACTA
Organism: Gonioctena quinquepunctata; assembly: GCA_018342105.1. Taxonomy (NCBI): domain Eukaryota; kingdom Metazoa; phylum Arthropoda; class Insecta; order Coleoptera; family Chrysomelidae; genus Gonioctena; species Gonioctena quinquepunctata. Next base: position 48,147 of record JAFIRS010005703.1, on the reverse strand, counting down.
ATGATCTGTCAGCATTTCTAAAATTTTGACCAATACTGTCAAAAAATGACAGCGGCAAATTTGCAAATCATCCCTGGGGTTTTTTTCGACAATATCTCTTATAAACAATTCCGTAATTGATTTTCGTAGTTAAGACAAAATAACTCTGGTCATATGTTTGTCGTCTGACGTAAAAATTTTGAAAGTGTCAAAATGAGTCGTTTTGATACAAGTTTATTTCAACCATCGGCAACTAATCCTAGTCATTCTGTTATTTACCAGAATTATACTTTCCATTGTACAAATTTATATTCTAATCCTAATATGTAATTGAAAGTAATAAAAAATATTATTTTTGGTGTCAGTTTAGCTTATTTGGGAAATAGTCTGATCAAATATATCTCGGTCGATTATTTTTCAGAAAAAATTTGATATAAAGATGGTTGCTTATAAATAAGTTCCCTCGACAAATTGAATGACAAAATCTCTCGCCTTCGGCTTGAGATTTTGATCTTGCAATTTGCCTCGGCAAAATAATATTCCCTTGATATATTGTAACTGATTATTTTTTGACATTTCTAGAAACCAATGGAAACTTTCAATTCAAATCATTCATGTACGTTTGGACCAATCAACACATTATTATAGTGGGAATATTCTTCCTAGAAAATTGCCGTCGGAATCATTTGAGCTATTTTAGTGGGATAAATTAAATAATGTAAATTTGTTTCTATTGTCTGTCATCAATTCGCATGAAAAGTGAGAAATGAATCAAAACCGGTTTAGTACATCACATAATTTTGCGAGGAAATATCTATATGATCATAACATCAAAAAGTAATCTACAGAACACCACACGAAAGTTCGATACAGTAGAAATTAATTCTCCAGATTCCTTTCTCAATCTTGTTGCTATTTACGAAAATCTGTCGAATAATTTTCACTTTATTCTCACTCTCTTGTGATATTACAACTGATAAAAATCAATCTGCAGCAAACTCGGAAAACCCCAAAAAAATACGTAAAAAACATTGATTATTAATTATAATTCCAGGTTGATTATTTTAAAGTAGAGAATTGAATCAAATCTGAGAAAAAGCGCTTTTAGAGTAACAAAAAAGTTGCCTTCAACTTGGCTATCAATTTTTCCAAATATAAATCGATTCCGCTCAAAATTGATATACGGGAATATTGAAGGACTACAAATATCGAAGCTGTTTTTCCAAATTCCAGATGACGGATTCAAAATGATCATTCAATATTGACCCAATTTCACATCCGATCAATTTGAAATTTTGTACATAGAGGGGTACGTTCTTCAAATTTAGTGTTTCTGACTATAAGAAGCCGTCCATTCAAAATAATAAATACACTCTATTGATAATATTTCATTATTTAACAATGTTTTATTGTATGTAGATTATTATGAAAATGAGTTGTTTACACAGAAGAAAATTAAAAATATGTTTTGCAATGGATTGTTATCTCCAGAACAACAAATAAAGATTTTGCAAAATATATTGGTGCAGAAAAAAAAAAACCATGTCGTGGACTTGAACTTGCGTCCAAGGAGGATTCTAGAAAATGTAAGTTTCGAATCAATGTTCTCTATCACTTCAATTAACATGATATTTTTCACGTGGTTGATAATATTGATTCCAAATTTAAGTTGAACTGTACTAACAGCTTTTGAGACAGCTAACACGTGTAAGGTAAGCTGATGTATAATAATGTGTGAATATTTCAAAAACATATAGGTATCTCAATTTTAAAAAAATTATTACATGTTTTTCCAAATCATTTCTAGTCTTCCTTCGAGCTTTAAACCCCCCGTCGTTCTTGAACATTCTTCTCAATTTTTCATCCCTGCCAAGACCTTTAATTTTACAACAAATTCCTTCGGAAATCATCTCTCTGCTTCCCGTTTACCTTGCCACTGTTCCTTACCTCAGGCCCATTGTAGATAGAGAAAAAAGTTCAAAACAAAATTTGTAGGCAATTTTCCGCTCTACAGCTCTCAGTATAACTATATTTCACGTGGTATTAATTGTTTTTGAGTTATTCGCAGAAAAAGCATGCGTTCCAACTTTGACTCAAAAACTCGCATAAATATTGATTTTACAGAAAAAATTATCGAAACATGAGAGAACATTCAATTATCTAAAAAAAAATATATCTCTTGTATTATTCGCCGACAAACCGTTTGGGAGACATATAACAAAACGCGTTTTTCAAGATTGGCGCGTCAACTCAGAGTTATACTCAGGACCGACCCCCCTATCACGTGGAAAAAAAATCGCTACTGTAACCTCATGCAGGTAAAAAAAAGCCCTGCCTATTGGACTATTCATGAATAAGCAGTTATTATTTGAGTTATGTATAACACATATTTCATAGTTACTTCCACACTTGTCGTATCACCATAAATATTCCGCTAATTTTTATTGAATAAAAATTAACAAAAATAGGTGACTAACATTTTATAACATTGCAGATTTTTTCAAGTTCAAGTGATCCGTTTGCTGATTCTTCCTATGTACCATCTAATACAACCTATTTTAGAAATGCATTCAACTACTTGATCAAATTCCAGGTAAATTTCTCTGCGCCGATGAATAGTCCTCCTGATTTCGATATATATATATATATATATATATATATATATATATATATTTTATGATGAGGTGATTGTGGTTTGTTTTTATCATTATTATTTATCTATTTATTTTCACAATCAAACATCATAACAAAAAATTTTTTTTTTGTTTTTACTAGATTTTTTACTATTTTAAAATCTTTTTTAGCTAGTTGCTCTATGAATTTAATTGAATATGTACATAAATAAATACCCATAAAAATATTTCAAATATTTTACCTTATTTTCTTTACTTCAACTAACTCAATCGGTACGCCTATGGACTCTCAGGAGTCAGTTCTACTGTGGAGCCCTCTGGTAATTCTTGATGTCAATTTCAGAAAATGGCATTTCATTATTGCTCAAACATTGAAAATAATGCAGAAGTTCATCAAAATAATAATTTTCTTTATTCAGGAAGATTTACTGTTACCTATTCTGCGATAATTAACTTAAATTAGTGCTTCATGAAAAAATGAAGTTATGTGATAATAAAAAGTGAAATGTAAATTATCTTTGTAGGTTATGTGGTCTATATACTAATTCATGAAAGTGTTCTATCGAAAGGGTTTAGTAACTTTTTATGGTTCAAAGTACCTAAGGCTTCTTGAACACGAAACTGTTCAGTGTCTCGCTCTCCCGTTCCTGGAAATTGCCGTTCCAATCTGCAGCCCCCTTGTCGAATGTGAATTCGCCCTCGTACTGGTATTTGTCTCAAATGAAAAGGTAGGATTCATTCTGCATCTGGGTTTCTTTATCAGCTACAATTCTTTCTAGACTTTCCTTGTTTTGTATTGGCAACTAACTGTTTTATATCAAAAATATGCTTGATTTTTCAAATTAAAATTTCGTGAGTTCGTTCTTCCAAAATTATTTTTTCTCAATCACCTAGCTTGTTGATTTTTTTCCCTTGATACCACACATCCTTTGTTTTCTTCTCGAATTTTTGATTTACACGCACTTTTTCGTTGCAACTTTCATTATTTTCGTACCTTACATACTATACCGGGTGACACAGGATATCGGGCCACCCCTGCTACTTCTGCATTCGTGAACGGATTTTTCTGAAAGCTGGTACAGTTGTATAAGCAACCATTTCGGATTTGATCACATTACAAACCAATATGGCGGACTTCCGGTTTTTATGGAATTGCCAGAAACTTTGTTTTTTCAAATGGAACACCCTGTACATTTTTACATATTCAAGTTCAACAGGTCAAAACAAGTCCAAACCTCATGCCAAATGTAATTTTTTTGCAACAATCGAAATTAAATTATTTTTTTATTTCACCTCGTGGATAAATGAGATTTGGTCAAGGCAATTCTTAATGAGTCGCATATAACAGAGAAACATAATTTTTTCTGAAAAATTATTTTTCGTGTCACTTATTGATGAATTACATCAGTCACATCACATTTTGATCAAATTTTTTTTTTCAAATGGAACCCCTATGGGCCACCTACATGTCTCCCTAGAACATACATTCAGGAAAACAATGCCATATCATTTTTGTATTTCGGTGCAGTAACAAATTGTATAAATTCAAAAATCTACAACTAGTTCATGAGTTTCCTTGCAGTTCGAATAATTTTTCAACTAAGTGAGCTGTGGAAAACAACATTTCTGAATCTTGTCAACTAATTGTGTTTCGCTGCCATCTTTCATCTCAACTCAACAATTAGTTAACTTCCGAGAATTAGTAGAAATGGAAAATGAAAATTATAGGTTTTAGGCAAATCAAGAAGTCCGGTCCTGCCTAGTACCGGTGATTCATATCGCTCCGTCGATTTTTGTGAATTTAAAAGTGTTTCCAAAACTCCGAAGCAGCCTTGTGCCCCGAAGAGTGGAGAAACAACCCCCAGAACCCACCCCAGTGACGATTCCAACTGAAACCCAGATACCAGCAGAACTAGACAAGGCCTCTGGAAACTGCAGCCTGGCAAGCAAGGAAGCTGTGCTTGCGGGGATCGGTTTTCTCCCGAGAGCCGATCTCCTGGAGGTGCTGAGCACTTTACTCGCCTCTTTGGGAGACGACCTATCCAAAATACCTGCTGTGAGTGCGTTAATTAATTCAAAATCTAAAGAACTCGATGCCCAAAATGAACATGCCCCAGCGAAGAGACACAAAAAGGAGACTTTTCCGGCACTCCCTGTGCCCAAAAGTGTTTCAAATCCTTCATTACCTGTCACTGCATTTCGTAGAAGTAGTAGAACTGTTCTAATTAATAGACCTGTTAGCAAAACTGTCCAAAATGTTGAAATTTCTAACAAATTTGATCACTTGTCAAAAATGTCAGACGGTGACATGCACGTCGACACGTCCGAAAATTCATCAAATCCAGGGGTGGACTCAGCCCCAATGCTTTCTGAAAAGACCTCTAATAAAAATTCGATGATCAAAATTCAAAATTATACAGGTAGTCAAAATACCCCCGAAACCGAAATAATATCCAAATCACACCGACTGATGACGTTAATATCGATCCGACTAACGGAACAGAACAACTACCTACGGAAACAATCCCACGTACGATCAAAAAACAAAATATTCCTCCTATCACTGTTAGGGATAAGAGTAAGTGGACTACAGTAAATTCACTTTTGAAGTCAAATAGGTAATATAAAATTAGAAAAACCAGAAAATAATGTCTATGATGGAGTAAAAATTTTTCCCGATTCCCCGGAAATTTATCGAAAAATTTCAAGCATATTCAGAGATCAAAATATTCCACACCACACATATAGTCTTCCCTAAGACAAAAAATTAAGAGTTGTATTCAGGGGCGTTCCCGAATTCTTGTCTTGCGATGATATTAAAGATGAGCTGACTGAGAGGGGGTTTGCCCCGGAGTCAGTGGCTCGTCTCAGAAAATTAAATGGGGAAAAAACCCCTCTCCCACTAGTTTTAGTTCTCTGCAACAAAGACCAAAAAGAAATTTTTAAAGTTACTGACATCCTAAATATTCGAGTAGCAGCCGAACCACAGAGACCCAGGGCCTCTGTCGGACAATGTCATCGATGTCAACGGTTCGGCCATTGCCAGCTGAACTGCTGTGCCACTTCCGCTTGTGTCAAATGCGGGGAAGCTCATATCTCTCGAGATTGCCCAAAACCTAGGGAAGAAAAAGCTAGGTGTGCGAACTGCAGTGAGGAACACACTGCGAATTATCGTGGATGTCCTAGATGTCCACGTATAAGGCGCAGGGTGGACCCTGCTTCATTATCGCAGAATCGACGATATTTTCCTGCAAATAGCACACGAGAGGGAGTGTCATATGCGGCGGCGGCCCGGGACGACCCCCCTCCCCAGCCAGCTCAAATCACCACACCTAAAGACATTCTTTCAACTTTAGATCAAATGAGGATGTTGTTTGCGCAGTTTGCTGAAGCTGCTGCAAAATTTTCAACAGGCTTTAATCCCAATTAATGGGTGAACGACAGCTTCCGAACTTCATCAAAGCGGTGAGTTGGAATTGTAATGGACTTCTCCAGAATAGACTTGAGTTTCAGGAGTTTTTTGTAGAGAACAACATCGATGTTGCTTTTCTGCAAGAGACTCATCTTAATGGGGAACCTGTCAGATTTCCTAACTACAAAATGCTTAGAAATGATCGAATTGGACGTCTGGGTGGTGGTGTTGCCATTTTGGTCAAGCGCTGTCATTCACATGTTCAGTTTGGCATTTCCAATGATGATACCCATAGTATTGGATCGGTGGGTATAGTTTTTAACACGAGAAGTGGTCCTATGCGTTTGATTAGTGCTTACAACCCTCCGCAGAATTGAATACTTCCTGAGGCACTCGATGTGCTTCTGATGGAAACAGATCAACCTGTTTTGGTCATGGGTGATCTGAACGCTAAGCACGTACAATGGAGTCGTGTAACCAACACGAATGGTAGACGGTTGATGCAACACAATGAGAGGCATGAATACCAGGTGTTGGCTCCAGATGAGCCGACGCATTTTGGTCCGTACAGGCCTGATGTGCTTGACATTGCTTTGGCCAGGAATATCACCTGGAACTGGGATATTCACGTCCTCGCCGAGTTGAGCTCTGATCACAACCCGGTTATACTGTCATTGGGGGTGATCCGCCGCTCCAGACGTATCGTATGTGTACTAAGGTGAATTGGGAGAGATTCCGTTCGCTCCTGGAGACAGGTTACCGTGCTCCTGAGAGAATGGATTCTCCACTTGAGTTGGATGAGGCAGTAGCGCGTTACGAACTCACCATCAAAAATGCTTTGAAGGATTCCTCCCGCAAGGAACCGGCTCCTAAATTTCATGACGAATTTCCTCTGAGGATTAAAAATCTCATTCGCGAGAGAAATCGTGCCAGAAGAGCTTACCAAAGGAGTCTGTTCCCTGCGGAGAGAATACGAGCTAACGAATTGAATAGGGAAGTTAGAGAAAACATATCGGAATTTAGAAATGAAAGATTTGGTATAACCCTTCAAAATTTAGAAAACTGCGATCAACTTTGGAAAATTAATAAGAATTTAAAATCAAAAAAGACCGATTTCCCCCCTATTCATGGTGAGACCGGAATGTGTTATGACCCTGAGTCCAAAGCTCAAGCTTTTGCAGACTCGATGGAAAGACAATTTAGGCTGAATGAACATCCAGACGATGATCTGGATCGTGAGCTTTTGTTGGAAGATCGGGTCTACCGCACCCTTAGGGAACCCAATCATGATGTCATTCGTCCAGCTACGTTGGATGAACTCAAGGCCCATATCGAGGAATTGAATCCCAAGAAAGCGCCTGGTTACGACGGAATTACTAATCGTATGATTCGGTATTTTCCGGATAACCAAGTGCAGTCACTATTAAATATTATCAATAACTCTTTGCGCCTTAAGAGATTTCCTCGTAGGTGGAAACATGCCATCGTGGTTATGATTCCAAAACAGGGACAAAACCCGACCTTCCCGCAAAAGTATCGGCCGATCAGTCTGCTTTGCAGTTCAGCTAAGTTGGCTGAGAAAATCGTCCTGGAAAGGCTTGACGAAGAAGTGGAGGATAGAAATGTCCTACCTAATGAACAATTTGGTTTTAGACGTGCTCACTCCACCGAGCTTCAGGTTATGAGGCTAGTGGAGGACACAATTTCATCGCTAAATACTAACAATAGCGCTTACATCGTTTTGCTAGACATCAGCAAAGCTTTCGACAGAGTGTGGCACGAAGGCCTACTGTCAAAGCTGATGGACTTCCATCTGCCGCTTAGTTTGATAAAGTGGATTAAATCGTTCCTCTTAGGTAGGACATTTCAGGTCAGGGTCGACAATTTACTCTCGAATTCGAGGGAAATTGAGGCTGGCGTTCCTCAGGGGGCAGTGCTGTCTCCTGTATTGTACGCCCTTTACACGTCAGATATACCAAGGAGCGAACGTGTGAAGATCTCCTTATTTGCTGACGATACGGCTTTGCTTTCCTCTGCAGCTGACCACGTGATGGGTGTCGTTTATTTGCAAAATGCATTAAACGACCTCCAGCAGTGGTATCTGGAGTGGAAAATAAAGCTGAATCCTGATAAAACACAGGCGATTTCAATGGGTCGTAAGAGAAACAACCCGTAGAGGGGAGTGACTATCTCTGGAAGGGAGATAGAATGGTCAGAGCGGGTCAAGTACCTGGGAGTTACTGTGGACCGCCGGCTCACCTGGAGACCACATGTCAACGTTGTTAGGGACAAAATTGTTGAAAAGATATGTGCGTTATATCCTCTGATTAACAGGAAGAGTAAGCTCTCCCTCAAAAACAAAGTCATGATTTACAAGATGATGTTCAGGCCTGTCATTTTGTATGCCTCAGCCGCCTGGGGCCAAATCTGCAGGTCTAGCATTAGCGTCCTGGAACGGGCGCAAATGAGAGCCCTGCGGATGATAACGAACGCTCCGTGGTACGTGCGGAACGATCGGATACTTGAAGACTTAAATCTGCCTTCCATCAGAAGTATCATCAGAGAACGCAATCAAAAAGTATTTGATTGTGCATTAGCTCACGAGAATCCGCTCGTGAGGGAAGCCACTGATTGTAACATAGACGACCCTTCGCGTTTTAAGCGTCCCAGGCACTCTCTGGAGTGATGGGTTACCTACTAATTCATACAGGGTAGCGAAGCTGCATCCCCAATAGAAATTATTATTTTTGTTTTCCAAATTTTTGATCAAAATTTCCTCTCGCTCATGGTTCGAGAAACACCATCATGGCAAGGGCTATGGACCGGTCTGTAGTCCTTTACCAACCAAAATTCGAAATTCGTGAAGGGCTGTGGCCCACTTATTCGAAGTCCAAAGAGCAAGAGCCTTAGGGTTACGCTTGGTTTTACTAACAGTGATAGAAGATCCTGATATATGGCAAATCAAAATTCTAGGTTAAAACTATTCGAGTGAGGTAATATAGACTTCTTGGGAAAAATATTTAGAGATGATATCAAAGTATGTTTTTATTATGTAGCTAACGCAACAGACGTCCTGTCCACATTTCTATGACCCCTGAAAAAAAATCCTGAAAACCGCGTAGAATCTTTTTGTTTTTCTTTGTGTTGTTCCATCTGAATTATGCTTTTAACTCTGTCCGCTTCCCGTTATCCCGTTATCCCGTCATCCCGTTTTTTCCCGTCTCCCGTTTCCATTTTTCCGTTTTCCCGTTTTCACTTTATTCCGTTCTCGCCTGATCCCCTTCTCTTGTTATCCCGTTTCCCTGTTATCCCGTTTTCCAGTTATCCCATTTTCCCGTTATCCCGTTTTCACGTTATCCCATTATGCTGTTCTTCCGTTTTCTTGTTATCCCATTATCCCGTTTTCCCCTCATCGTGTTTTCCCGTTATGCCGTTTCCCTGTTATCCCATTTTCCCGTTTTCCATCGCTCGAATCGTGTTATAATAACTTTTCTAAAACCTTTCTTTCAGATTATTATAAACGACAACAAAATATTGTGTTGGATTATAAATTTTGGAGAAATTTTCTAGGACTAAAAAGTTTCCAATAACTTTTCCAAAAATCCTTTCTTTCCCTACTTTCCCCTAAAAACCTTATTTAGAGTATTACGAATATTCGAAAAAACAATAAGCCAAGTTGTTTTTATGAAATATTTTTTTTTTACTCTGACTGGGATTTGTTCCTGTGATTTTCTGCTTGGTAGGCGACAGTGTAACCGTTGAGGTATTTCCTTGTTTGGTAATAAATGACAATGACCGTCTTTTTCTTCGCCAAATTTCTTATATACCAGAATTTTCCAATATTCGGGCAACTTTCCAAATCGGTCCAACCTTTCTCACGCTTTGCGCTAACAAAGACTCGAGATTCATTTTTATTCTATAGATTATTCAGTCTTCGCTATTTTCCACATATTATGTATCTTTATTGGAACATGCAAGTTTGCAATTGCAGTCATCCTTACAGAAAACGTCTTCTTTCTTGAATAGACACCTATTGTATCTGTAACTTGCATCATTGCAGTAAAGATATATGATTTTCCTGACATTGGCGAGAATTTGGGGCTGACTCATAAATATTGGAATTGAAACTTTGTCCTCCACTTTTTGCCTCTTTTTTACCTTATATAATGATGAAATGAACGCAACATTCAAAAATAAATATCCAAGCTTAAAGAAAACAAAATGTCAAATATTATCCATCATAAACAAAATCCTCAGATAACACAAAACACTCAACATTTGTTAGTAGACCTTAGAACAATACTCATATCATGGAATGGCGGGAGAATACTGCATAAAAACATGGGTAGTATATATATGTGCAACATTATAAGCGGTGGCGTACCGAAAAGCCATGCGGTCCTCGTCTCCGTTGTGTTCCAATCGCTATAGCCAATTTATTATATCGTGAATAGATGTATACATAATCGACATGAGATATTTCTTGAAAAATTGCGCAGTTTTTGCTGGAAAAATTATTTTAGTTGGATGAACTATGAGTGACTTTCAGCGTGTTGAAAAAATAACATTTTATTGAAAATTTTGTCTCAGCACAAAATAATGCTCATTTTCAAAGAAACGTTTTATGACCCATTCCAAAGTACATGGAAAGGCCTTTCGAACAGTGGAATAATTTTCCGAATAACTCTATTATATTAGGAGTTATAGCGCCTACATTTTGATTTCTGAAATATTCCAATTTTTTTGTTTTTTCCTTGGTAACTTTTGTCATGACCACGGTGGCGTATCGTAGATTTCCATTCCGTGTGTGGAATAACATAAGGAATCGACCTGCATAGGTCCCATTTTGATATTCCGAAAATATGGGTCAGTCTTTGAAACGAGCGATTTCATTGCTGTTTCCACCGGACTATTAGTACGAATCCAGTATTTTGACTATATACAGTATCAGAAAGTATTTATCTTGGGTATGGTGGTTTCATGAGAGCGTAAAGAATAGCTTGCTATATGTTGAGGGAGCATTACAATTTCTCTTCGACTCGCTCGAAGAAGGGATATCGACGTCACGACACAGAGATAGGAGAGTCAGAGCGGTTAGCTCAGGACGTCAGCACGGTAGAATGCTCTAAAGAGCATTCTACTGTGACGTCAGTATCATACCAGCAGCAGTCGGGAGTATGTGTGCGCTGCAATGAAGAAGAATTTTTTACGATAATTTCACATCAGATAATTCGAACAAATTAAACTGAATCATTGATTCAATTCAATCTGTCGGACGACAGGTAGATCAAAATATCTTTGGTGCCGTGGTGGCCGCGAAAACAAAAGAAAATTCTCAAACATAAACGAAAGCAAACTATATTTCTGTAAGAATAAAAACAAAAAACTTATTTCTAACAGAAAAACAATTATTTCTTGAATGGAAAGAAAAAAAATATTCACAAGAAAAGACAAACCAAATTAAATATTTTGTGTATGGAATTATTTTATCAAATGTTCGAACAAACCACCATTTTGGGCCTAACAATAGCCGAATTTATTGTACAATTCTGTTCTGGTAGCCGCAAGTGTAACTGGTGTTACCTGAGCACACAACTGAATAATTTTTGCCTTCAGTTCATCTAAATTGGTGACACGTTCGAACTCATGCCGATATACCTGCGATTTTAGCATGCCCCAGAAATAAAAATCGAGAGGTGATACATCTGGTGATCGAGGTGGCCAGTTGATTGTACCTCGCGTACAAATAAACCGATCGGGAAATAATTGATTCAAAAATGTAACCACCGTGCCTGCGTTGTGGGCAGGACAACCATCTTGTTGAAACTACACGTCGTTAAAGTCAATCGGAAGAGCGCGAACTGCAGGAATAATTTGATTTTGCAAAAGTTGCAAATATTTTGGTGCATTTGAATTCCCTTCAATAAAAAATGGACCTATGACGTGATCGTCTAGAAGTCCCGTCCACACATTTAATTTTCTTGAGTACTGTGTCCGCACAGCAATACTCAAATGTTTATTTTTACGAGACCAATAACGTACTACGGATGGTCGATGAATTGAGAAGGACGATTCATCGGTAAATAACACCTTTATTAGAAAGTCATTATTTACACGAAATGCCCTATTGCATTTTTCGACCATCGTTTCACAAAACTCCATACGTCTGAAATGGTCTCCAGGCAGAAGTTCTTGTGTGGTCTTGACTTTGAAACAATGATAACCATTTCTCTTCAAAATATTCCTTACAGTTCTTTCACTCAAATTCACTTCGTTGGCGATCTGTCTACTCGAACAAGGTGTCGTTTCTGCCAATGCACACACTTGTGTTTCTCTTATTTCCCGTTCCTCGGGTATTTGTCTAGGATGCGGTGGTGGATTTGTTGGACAACATTTTTTGCAATGTGCTGCCACACACCCAAAATTCTGAAATTTATTAATAATTGAAAAGACAGTCGCTTCCGTAGGTACAGGTCTATCTGCAAAAGCCACTATGAATAGATTTCTAGTATCTTGTACAGAATTACCCCCAAAGTACCACTTAACGATCTGTACTTTCTCTGCGGTTGTGTAAATAGGCGGCATGTTTCAAGGGTAATAAATTGTCACGGTCTTTTGTTTTCGCAACCAAGGTTCGGCAAGAAATGAGTCGATTCGCTGTCCGCTGTGGTCAGTTATTAATGTGTCGGGTGGGGTAATAGGAGGGGCGCACAGCAGTGCGTCTATCTTGTTTATGTGGTATTATCATATCATTGCATTCCTTGTTGCTCGTGTAGATTTCTGTCCGTACCCCAGATAAATGTTTTCCGATACTGTATAAGGGCATGCGTGCCTCTCTTATTAACGAATTGTTCAGTTTTGGTGTATTTCAGCCCCTCCTTTATCCGCGTAACACCCTTAAATATGATTTTATTAATCATCTTTGGCTACAGCGCTTATGAGTAAAATAGGCCTGTAGCTTTCAAGGTGTTTCTTGTTTCTACCAGATTCATCTATCTCATCCAGCGTTCTCTTTTAGAAAACATTTCAATAGATTGTATCTTTGTCGTTGTCAGTAGATGTATTTTCAGCATTTCTGTCAGTCCTGAGAGTTTTATCGTTCTACCTCGATAATGACGGAAGTTACGGGGGTGCTTCCATGAAAAGTGAGACCAACATTCACATTAAATTAAAGGAAGTAAAGTATTCACGAGTGTGTGTCGATTCGTACAGCCTCGATGGCTCAATGTGAAGAGCGTAGGTCCGCTTGAGGATGCTTTTTTTTCTTCAATTTAATAATCTGTCCATCATGCCACAAATTCATTTCCCACTTTTACACATACATTTGGCTAAATCTTATCAGTGGTTGGAGATCATCTTCTTAGAACTTTTACTGAAATCGTCACTTCGACGATGATGTTTCGACAGCCACTGATAAGTACGTTCGATTTTTCGATCCATTCCAACATTCACATTAAATTAAAGGAAGTAAAGTGTTCACGAGTGTGTGTCGATTCGTATAGCCTCGATAGCTCAATGTGAAGAGCGTAGGTCCGGCAAGCCTAAGGTTGCGAGTTCGAGTCTCGCTTGAGGATGCTTTTTTTTCTTTAATTTAATAATCTGTCCATTATGCCACAAATTCATTTTTCATATATATATATATATATATATATATATATATATATATATATATATACAATTACTAGTTCGAAAAATGGTGAAAAAGAAATCCCAAACACAACTAGAAATAATAACTCATTCATAATGGAAAAAATCAAAATTATCAAGGTACGTAACCTATAAAAACATTCAAACTATACACCTTGTTATTATCATCCATCATAATTCCAGCTCAAAACATGTAACAATATCAAGAATAAATAAATACTGAAGAAGCCCTTGGCTTGGTCTATGAGAAAATAAATTGAGGACCCGTATTATTTCCAAATCCAATACCCAAGAAACCCCAAAACAAAAAAATATATATATATACATTTTTGGAAAAATTTTTGGGTTATAAATTTGTGTTCTGACAACGTATATACAACAAGATTCTAGAACATTGTTCTATATATATATATATATATATATATATATATATATATATATATGTATATATATATATATCCAACATAGGCGATCCATCTCATACAGTGGAGATGATATTAATAGGTAGGTGAGAATTAATAGGTAGGTAACATTAAAGTGTCCGCATCTAGTGCGAGTTCACTGGTGTTAGGGGCAGTGGTTAGTCCTAACAAACATTTTAAGTTACAAAGGATTTATAACATCATCAAAAACACATCATTATAGTAAACAAATTTTGTTGGTGTCATATCTTCATAATTATTTCCACCATACAGTGATCTGCTTGTAACCCCTTCCATTTTGCTGATGATGAAGGATTAATCCTTCGAAACATGTCCTTATGTAAATCTTCGTGCCACATTGGCATTAAATTATTTTTTGGTGGAGTTCGACTGTATGATTTCTCACCTACCTATTATATATATATATATATATATATATATATGTATGTATATATATATATATATATATATATATATATATATTTATATATATATATATATATATATTTATATATATATATATATATATATATATATATATTGTCAAGTATGAAACAATGGTACCTATTAGAAATATAGCAATTATTTCTTTTTCAAAATTAAAAATTAATTTACCAGACCAGAAAATAAAATTTAAACATAATTGAGTTGAAAATTCCATAGTTCCTTTATTTATTAGTAATTCATCATTCAGTATTACATTTATTGAAATGCAGTATTCCATTACAGTAGTTCATCACCGTTCATTAACCAGGTATCGAATTTCAATCCAATTCTTGAGTACTGAATGGCACGAAAGCTGATTCTGCAATAGGCAGCGCAATAATTCATGACTAAACGATATTTTTAATATAAATTGAAATTATTGTTTTTGACTCTTTTCTTTTTATTGTGTCTGTTTATGCTGCCAGTCCATGATGAAACATCTCCTTCCCTTGGTTTTTATAATTATGCAAGTGTTACGTTATTTACTCTTTGGTACATACCCTATTGGTCATTGTTCACTTCACTATTTTTGTATTCACCATTATGCTGAAGTCCGGTCCTGCGAAGTACCCGGACTGATCTCCGAAATTCGCTCTGAATAGAATAAGCGATAAAAAGCAAATTTCTTCTAGCTACGAAGGTTTTTTACCCGAAACAGTTAGAGGAACCCCCCATCTACTCCCCACATTGGAGGTAACTCAAGAGGATACAAAAAGTTTCTACTCAGTTGAATCCAAAAAACCTGCTGTGATCTGGCAATGTCGGTACAGGTGACAGTACCCCTGCTCCTAAAAAGCACAAGAGAAATGAATTTCCACCACTGCCAGTACCTGAAACCTTTATCGAACCTCCCCAGGATTACGTAGAAGCGTTAGATCAGTAGTTGTGCCTAATTCAGATGCAAAAACTACATCCAATGTCAAAGTGAGCAACTGATTCGAAATCCAGGGGCGGATTCAGCCCATGTGCGCGTTGAAAATTCAGCTAATGCTTAAGAAGAAGCACAAATTCCAAATTATACAGGGGATCAACAAAACCACGGAACTGTCCAAAATGAAAACAATTCCCAAATCTTGGAGACAGACGACATCAACATGGACTCAACTAATGAGACCAGTCAAACACAGATGGAGCTGACTCCACGCACGTTGAGAAAACAAACAATTCTTCCTATCAGTGTCAGAGACAAAAGTAAGTGGGTTGCAGTGAATTCACTTTTAAAATCAAACAACGTTAAACTCGATAAACTGGCAAAGAATGTATTTGACGGTGTAAAAATCTTCCCAAACTCACCAGATGATAACCGAAAAATATCAAGTATTTTTAGGGACCAAAAAATTCCATATCACATGTATAGTCTTCCTGAAGAGAAAAAATTACGAGTTATATTCAGAGGTGTTCCTCAATTTCTGAAATGTGAAGATATAAAAGATTAGCTGACTGAGAGGAGGTTTGCCCACAAATTAAATGCAGATAAAACTGAGTTACCATTAGTTTTAGGTCTTGTGAGCAAAGAACACAAAGATATTTTCAATGTAACTGATCTGCTTAACGTCCAAGTGACAGCTGATCCTCAGCGGCCTAGGGCCTCTGTGGGTCAGCGTCACATATGTTAGAAGTTCGGCCACTGGCAGCTGAACTGCTGTGCCGCCCCCGCCTGCGTCAAATGCGGGAAAGACCATATCACGAAGGATTGTCCAAAGCCTAGAACAGAAAGAGCTAGGTATGCGAATTGCAGTGGGAAACACACTGCAAACTATCGAGGATGTCCCAGATGTCCTCGTATAAGGCGTAGGGTGAACCCCACTGGAGTATCATAATCCGGGATATTTCCCCGCAAACTCAGGAAGGACACAGGCGGGGATGTCATATGCGGCGGTTGCCCGTGACAATCCCCCTACCCAGCCAGCTCGAATAAATACCCCTCAAGACATTATTTTCGCTTTGGATTCAATAAGGACGCTGTTTACCCAGTTCGCTGAAGCTGCTGCAATATTCTCAAATGGTTTCAAACCCAACTTCCGAATATCATCGAAGCAGTAAGTTTGAATTGTAACGGCCTTCTCCAGAATAGACTTGAGTTCCAAGAGTTTCTTGTAGAGAACAACATTGATGTTGCTTTTCTGCAAGAGACTCGTAATGGAGAAACTGTTAGATTTCCTGACTACAAAATGCTTGGAAATGATCGACTTGGGCGTCCGGCTGGCGGCGTTGCCATTTTGGTGAAACGTTGTCATTCGCATGTTCAGCTTGGCATTGCCAATGATGTTGCCTATGGTATAGAAACAGTAGGCATTGTTTTCAACACGCGGAGTGGTCCTATGCATTTAATCATTGCTTATAACCCTCCGAACAATCTAATACTTCCTGAGGCACTGAGGCGCCTGTTTTGGTCATAGGTGTTCTGAACGCTAAGCACACACAATCGAATCGTGTTACCAATACGAATGGCAGGCGACTGTGGTAACACTGTGACAGGTATGAATACCAGGTATTGGCTCCAGATGAGCCGACGCATCCTGGTCACATCAGGCTCGATGAACTTGACATTGCCCTGGCCAGGAACATCACCTAGAACTGGGACATCCACGTTCTCCCCGAGCTTGGATCTGATCACAACTCGGTGGTTTTATCACTAGGGGGTGATCCACCACTCCAAACAGATCGTCTGTGTACGAACGTGGATCGGGAGAGATTCAGTTCACTCCTGGAGACAGCCTACTGCGCTCCTGAGAGAATGGATTCTCTACTTGAGTTGGATGAGGTCGTAGCGCGTTACGAACCCACAATCAAAAATGCTTTGGAGGATTCCTCCCGCAGGGAACCGGCTCCTAAATTTCATGATGAATTCTCGCAGAGAATGAAAAATCTCATTCGTCAAATAAACCGTTCCAAGAGAGCATATCAAAGGAGTCTGTTCCATGCGGACAGAATCCGAGCTAATGAAATGAATAGGGAGGTTAGAGAAAATATATCTGAATTTAGGAATAAGAAATTTGGCACGATACTTCAAAAGTTAGACAACAATAATCAGATTTGGAAACCTCATCGAAATTTAAAATAAAAGAAGTATGATTTCCCTCCTATTCATGGTGAGGCCGGTATATGCTACGACCCCGAGTCCAAAGCTTAAGCCTTTGCAGATACGATGGAAAGGCAATTCAGATTGAACGAGCACCCAGACGATGTTCTGGAAGATCGTGTTCGTCGTACTCTAAGAGAATCCAATCATGGTGTTATTCGTCCGGCTTCGATGGATGAACTTAAGGAACATATAAAAGGATTAAATTCTAAAAAAGCACCTGTTACGACGGAAATACTAATCGCATGATTAAGTATTTCCCGGATAACCAGGTACGGTCACTTTCAAATATAATTAATATCTCTCTACGTCTTCAAAGATTCCCTTGAAGGTGGAAGCATGCCATTGTGGTTATGATTCCAAAGGACGGACAAAACCCGACCTTTCCGCAAAATTATCGACTGATCAGTCTGCTTTGCAATTCAGCTAAGTTGGCTGACAAAGTCGTTTTAGAAAAGCCTTGACGAAGAAGTGGAGGACAGAAATGTCCTACCGAATGAGCAGTTTGGCTTTAGGCGAGGTCATTGCACCAATCTTCAGGTTCTGTGGCTGGTGGAGGACGCCATAACATCACTTAATGTTAATAACAGTGCCCATATAATACTGTTAGACATCAGTAAAGCTTTCGACAGAGTTTGGCATGGGGGACTACTGTCCAAACTCATTGACTTGACCTGCCTCAGAGCCTAGTGAAGTGGATCAATTTTTTCCTAATGAGTAGGACATTTCAGCTAAAGGTATTCTCTTTCGAATTTGAGAAAAATTGAGGCCGGCGTTCCTCAGGGAGCAGTGTTGTCTCCGTCATTGTTCGCCCTTTACACATCCGATATTCTGAGGAGTGAACACGTGAAGACCTCCTTATTTACTTTCTTCCTCAGCCAACCACTCGATGGGTGTCGTTTATTTGCAGAATGCATTAAACGGCCTCCAGCAGTGGTACCTGAAGTGGAAAATAAAGCTGAATCCTGACAAAACGCAGGCGATCTCGATGGGACGAAAGAGGAGCAGCCCGGAAAGGGGTGTGTCTATCTCTGGAAGGGAGATAGAATGGTCGGAGCAGGTCCTGGTAGTAAAGGTGGATCGCCGGCTCACGTCAAGATCGTTAAGAACAAGATTGCCAAGAAAATCTGTACTTTGTACAAAGTTCTGATTTATAAAATGGCCTGGGGCCAGACCTGCAGGACTAGCATTCGCGTCCTGGAACGGGCGTAATTGAAAGTCCTGCGGATGATAAGGAACGATCGGATCCTCGAAGAGTTGAACCTGCCTTCCATCAGGAGTAATATCAGAGACCGCAATCGGAAAGTTTTCGATTGCGCAATAACCCATGAGAACCCCCTCGTGAGGAAAGCCACTGATTATAACATAGGCGACTCCTCGCGCTTCAAACGTCCCAGGCCCTCCCTGGAGTGATGGGCTACTCACCAATCCATACTGGATAGTGAAAGCTCTATAGAAATGTTTTTTTTTTCCAAATTCTGATCCAAAATTCCTTTCTCGGCCATTTTTGAGAACTATCATCATGGCAAGGGCTGGAGACCGGTTTCTAGTCCTTGTTCAGTGAAAATTCCAAATTAGTAAATGGCTGTTGCTCACTTATTCTAATCGAAAGAGTAAGAGCCTAAGGGTTACACTTGTTTTCAAGTAACAGTGATAGGAGACCATGAAAAAACCATTATGCTATATTTGTTCTCTTATAATCTTAATGAACCACAATAGTTTTTATTTCACTGGTAGTTTTGTGTTCACCATTATGTTATTTTTTGTCTCCTTATATTTTTAATGAACACAATAGTTTTCACTTCACTTTTTCATTTCACTAACCAGGGTGGTCAAAATCATAGAAGTGGAATGTTTTAACCTCTCGCAAGCTAAGCAAGATAATTAGTGGGCACCCTAAACAGTTAGGGGGCCAGAGTTCCACAGGATCCACCAAAGCAGGGCGTGTCAAGATATATATATATATATATATATATATATATATATATATATATATATATATATATATTTATATATTATATATATATATATATATATATATATATATATATATATATAAATATATATATATATGTATATATGTGTGTGGCTGTGTGTGTGTATAATTAATAATTATCCTTCTGTTTGACCATTTTCATAGTGCCCACCGAGCACCAATCAGATTTTTTTGAGGATAATTGGATTTTTTGGAACATATTCATCAATAGCGGCATTGTTAGTGGAGTAGGCGGTGTCCTCATCACTTATCTATTTTTTTCTTCACGCCAATCTATACCAGCAAGGAAGTTGTTGAATTGGTTTTAATTGGTTTAATTTATTTTCGAATTTTTGTGCCGAATCTTTACGTGGTACATTAGAAGTGAAATCATGGGTATTGTGAAATTAATCTTGGCGAACAAGAGGCAATTGTCATAATTTTTATTTTTGTTTTAAGACTCCAATTATCAAAAACGTGATCTGATGTATTTCCAGAGGAATTAGCATAACTATTAGATACGATGAAATTACCGAAGGATAGTATATCAATCAGCAAGTTACTCTTTATGTATAGGAATATGGTTTAAACCAATTATTGTCTTCATCTAGATGCCATTGAATAGATAGAACATTGGAACCACTAAAAATCATGAATTCAACATTATGATTACTAGTAATAATATCTGTTAGTTTGGAGCAAAAATAGTTCGGAACTGTGAATCTGGATGGAGGTATACATCCCAGGCAACACAAAGAGGTCCTAAAGATAATTCGTCGAACTTTTTTTAGGAAATTATGACGCCTTTTGTAACTTCCCTTAGAAGTTGTTGAGAGCTCCGTCAAATGTCTGCCGCCGGGATATTCTCAGCGAGGTCTCAGAGATATCCTACGTGAAAATTTTCGAACAACAGACTCTGGTGAGATCTCTGCGAAATCTTGTGGCGAGTACTTTGGGAAATTCTCATTTACATCTCATGTCGAGGTCTCTGTCAGCTCGCATGAAAGCTAGCAGTGTGATCTGGCGAGTTCTGTGGAAACTTCGCATATACAGCGTTCTGAGTGGTCTCCAAGAGTTCGCATTATGAGTTGTACAGGTTAATCTTATACAGAGTGGCCACTTTTTTAATGGGATTGTATTGGTAACTTTTAAACCATAAGAGTTAGAAGGTCGGTCAAATGGAGAAAAAGTTGCATTCATAGAAGCATTGTCAAGCAGTTCAAACAAATCGAGATTATCAGGGCCGGTTATTGAGATATCATAAGAAAAGTAAATTCTGTCATTTTGATTTTTCTTTTTTTACCACTTTATTTCGAATATTATCAAAAAATGTCACAGTAGTTTTTTATTCGACAGTAAATTATCCTCAATTTGACATAATCAGATTTCGTATCCAACGTTTCGTACGCTCTGGGCCACCCTCAACCTCATTTTTTTCAATACGGACCTGCATATTTTATGACACTTTTCGAAAAAACTTTTAACGCTAAATTCAACGATATATCATACAATGTCATTCAATCGTGATTTTCAGGTGATTTTGACCCTTACCCAAATTTCTTTGGGTCGGATCTGTATTACATTTAGGTACCTTCAGTTTAATCAACAACATGCAATACATTTCGATAAGAAAATCAACTTACTCATCTTCAACTGAATGGAAGGTAACAGAATCAAAGCAAGAAACAAGTTATAATTATTTACAAATTTCAAGAGGTGAAAAACCTAATTCATAATAATTAAACGAAACTATCATTTAATGAAAGAAAAATCAAATGATTATTCGAAAGTAAATGATGAACATTAATGAAGTAAGTGTTCAAAATGTCCACCATTTTGTAAAATGCACTTTGCGGTTCTGGAACCCATACTTCTTATACATTTGCTTATTTCGTTTCTTTGAATACCTTCCAATACATTCTCAATCTTCTCGCGAAGAATCTCTATTGTCGGGTTCGTACTATCATACATTTTATTTTTGAGATATCTCCACAAATAAAAATCCAGCAGATTCAAATCCGGAGATCTGGCAGGCCATGCTACTGGACCTCTTGTTCCAATCCATGAATCGGGAAAAGTTCGATTTAGATAGTCTGTGACTATTCTTGAGTTGTGTGGACCACATCCATCTTGTTGGAACCATGGACTATTACGCCGATACCGTATAGGAAGATCAGCCAACATTTCTTCTATAATTTCTACATATTTTGCTCCGGTTAGGTTGCCGACAATGAAATAGGGTCCCAGTAATTTATTATTCAACAAACCGCACCATATGCTCAAAGAAAAACGATATTGATGTCTAACTCCATGAATTAAGTGAGGATTTTCTGTGGCATAGAAATGTTTGTTCCTTCGATTGAACATGCCAGAATTTGTGAATGTCGTTTCGTCTCCCCAAATGATATTGTGCGCAAAATTGTTGTTATTCCGCACCTTCCATTGAAACCAATTACAGAATTGCAACCTTCTCTCAGGATCATTGCGATATAGTTTTTGCACGGCTTGGTATTTATAGTCATGGTATCCGTGTCTCTTGAGTATTTTATTAACAGCACTTTTTGATAAATTGCATTCACTGGCCATAGTTCTCGATCCTATTCCTGGATTCATTCGAATTTGGGCCAGAACATTGATGTAATTGATAGGCTCGTTTTGTCGTACATAAGGACCTCTAGGTTTGATGAATGAATTATGTGCAAGTAACGTTGTAGATAAACGTCGAAACATTTTAATATTTGGTGTTGTTCTTTCAGGATATAATTCACCATACCTTTGTTGTGCTTTGAACGAATTTCTATCTAGTTTTATGTACACTTCGTACATATCTCTCTTCTCTCCATTTGTTAAATTGAGAGTACTCAGAAAAGTATTTAATGACAAGTTCTTGTGACACAATAATAAACGAAGTGACAAATAATATGACATTTCTTGTTATGTTCTTTTTTATCCACGGCCTACTACTTGAAAATAATACATTCAATAAACCTAGAGTTGTGTGTATGTAAGAAAAAACAAGTCTATCAACGATATCAATGTTCTGACCCAAATTCAATTGAACCCAGAAAAATAATCGAGAACTGTGGCCAGTGAATGCAATTTATCAAAAACTGCTGTTCATAAAATAGTCAAGCGACGCGAATACAATGATTTTGAATTTGAATACCAAGCCTTGCAAAAATTATATCGTAATGATCTCAAAATAAAGTTCGATTCTGTAATTTGTTTCAACGGAACAAATGACAAATCCAACAATAGAGATTCTTCGCGAGAAGATTGAGAATGTATTGGAAAGTATTCAAGGAGACGAAATAAGCACATGTATGGGTTCCGGAACCGCAAAGTGCACTTTACAAAATGGTGGACATTCCGAACACTTACTTCATTAATGTTCATCATTTACTTTCGAATAATCATTTGATTTTTCTTTCATTAAATGATAGTTTCGTTTAATTATTATGAATTAGGTTTTTCACCTCTTGAAATTTGTAAATAATTATTACTTGTTTCTTGCTTTGATTCTGTTACGTTCCATTCAGTTGAAGATGAGTAAGTTGATTTTCTTATCGAAATGTATTGCATGTTGTTAATTAAACTAAAGGAACCTAAATGTAATACAGATCCGACCCAAAGAAATTTGGATAAGGGTCAAAATCACCTGAAAATCACCTTTGAATGACATTGTATGATATATCGTTGAATTCAGCGTTGAAAGTTATTTCGAAAAGTGTCATAAAATATGCAGGTCCGTATTTAAAAAAATGAGGTTGAGGGTGGCCCAGAGCGTACGAAACGTTGGATACAAAATCTGATCATGTCAAATTGAGGATAATTCACTGTCGAATAAAAAACTCCCGGGACATTTTTTGATAATATTCGAAATAAAGTGGGAAAAAAAGAAAAATCAAAATGACAGAATTGACTTTTCTTATGATATCTCAATAACCGGCCCTGATAATCTCGATTTGTTTGAACTGCTTGACAATGCTTCTATGAATGCAACTTTTTCTCTATTTGACCGACCTTCTAACTCTTATGGTTTAAAAGTTACCAATACAATCCCATTAAAAAAGTGGCCACTCTGTATATTGAAAAAGAAAAAACGATCTCAAAAACTACTTCCCAGCCACTATGGCATGCTGGTCATTGACATTATCTGATATTTAGAATTTATATCACAATAAATATCCCTAAATTTTTACCTGAAGTTTTTCAATCAAATATCCCAATCGAAATGTAAATCAGATTTCTTCAGGTTGAAAGTTAGGGATTTCGCACAATAGTTGTTTTCTGTTAGATATAACAAAAAGTAACTTCAATTTTTCATCGTAGATTATTTATAATTTTGTTTTTTTTTCCATTTTCCAATTGACAATAATTGTCCCGATTTCAACATGGAAAACCTACTGAGAGATTATCCTGAACGATGAAATATATAGTTTATGAAGTTTATCTTTCCGCCATTTTATATAAATTCTTATTCAGGTTACGTTCGGGATAACTTAAGGAACTCGCAGTGGGGATTTCTTGTTCTTGTTACATTTGGGATATCTTTAGGAACTCGCAATAAGAATTTCTAATTCAGGTTACGGTCAGGATAACTTCAGGAACTCGCATTGAGAATTTCTTGTTCTGGTTCCATTCGGGATAATTTCAGAAACTCGCAATAAGAGTTTTTCATTCAGGTTACGTTAGGGTCATCTTTAGGAACTCTCCTGGAAACACCAGTGATAATTCCGTTTAGTTACAGCACATAGCGATCACCGAGACCTCGCAATAGGAGTTCGCATAAGTTCCTAATTATAACCTTCGTGAGATCTCGCGGAGAGATCCGTGTTACCTGGTATACACAAAACAAATTAAGTTATTGTCACCTAAGACTACGATCACCGTACCCAAAAGTTCTTTACATCTGACGACCATTCTTGTTGTATAAAACTGTCGATAGATTCCCTCCCGATACTGAACAATTTTGACCTGTCGTCTTTTCGTACGAGGATGTTTCCATTCCTTACCCAGACGTACTTTATTACGAAATTTATATTCTTGTATGCTTTCTTTGTATGCTAACAATAACTGGTGGTGCTCATGTATGAGCAATATATTGGATATATTTTAAACGATGTTACTAGGAGAGATACCGTCACGCTTTACTCTTTTGATTGCAGACAAAGTCGCATTTCTCTCATGTTCAGTAAACAGTTTACCAATAATAGGTCAAATTTTATGGTCAGGTGGAGGATGGGGAGCAGTACTATATTCAGTATCGATATCTGATTCCGCAACGGGACATTGGATGTGCTCTCTAATTTTCTTCAGAAAGCTCAGCGTTGAAGCAAGTATGTACGGCGCGATCGAACACCCAAAATGTTTCATTTGGTCTGGATGGGATTAGTTGCTTGATAGTTTTCGTTGAGTAGCTTTCGGAATTTCATCATAATCTAATATTAGTCCGGTCAATTTAGACATTCGAAGTTACATAAAGTCCCAACGAGCTGAATTTCTGTGAAGTTGTTCAAAACATAATTACAAACAATGTCTAGAAGTTCCCCATCATTCCCCTGTAAGGAAAAAATTTAATTCAAGGTCAAAGGTCAAAAAAATGAGTTTTTCGCGATTTTCAGCAAAACGGTAAGTTTTATCATAAAAGTACCTCAGACAAAAATTGTAGATCATGAAATTATCTATGAAAAAAGTATCAATACTTTTTTTCTTACGAGCCACCGTTTCTGAGATATAACGATTCTAAAAGTTATAAAAGTTGTTATCGTCATAATATGCACACGTTTCCACGCCACCTATGAGGTAGTGTACTTAGCGCGTTTTTGTTAACGTGGTTTCCCCAGTAGGCTCCACGGGTCAGTTGTGATCCTGTTTAATGTAAAACTATTGCAAAATAACGGAAATTTTCAAAGATTGGGAAAGATAAAAGCGATGTAAATGAAAAAAAAGTGTTGAAGTTTATTCGTCTTATTCGTAAGTTTCAAATTCTTGTTCTTCTTCTTGATCTTCTTCTTGTTCTTCTTCTCCTGCTATATAAGTTACAATGACCGATAGAAAAATATTTAAACATTCAATATATATATATATATATATATTATATACAATTTTTGTCTGAGGTACTTTTATGATAAAACTTACCGTTTTGCTGAAAATTGCGAAAAAATCATTTTTTTGACCTTTGACCTTGAATTAAATTTTTTTCTTACAGGGGAATGATGGGGAACTTGTAGACATTGTTTGTAATTATGTTTTGAACAATTTCACAAAAATTCAGCTTGTTGGGACTTTATGTAACTTCACTCTAATTTTTTGGTCTAAATTGACCGGACTATATGTTTAAACGAGCAATTCTTGTATATACAGAGTGGGCCATTGAAAACGAAACCGCGGCTCTGTAGGTCGGCAGAACCGAATTATATAACAACGCTCGGACACATCAACTACATGTTCGAGGGGGACATCGTTCGCGATGAAATTCACCCGAAATACATCCTTCGGAGCAGTGACCGCCACCCCTAAATTTTTCAATGGCAACATATGGCAAGTGATACCTCATTTGAAAGGTATTTTCCTTCTCAAGATCAAACAACAAAAATAAATTAATTCTATCGTTTCATTTTCGAGATATAGGAACTTGAAGTTGGGAAATCACTTTTTATTCACTCAATCAATAAAAACAATATCTGATAAAGCAACTGTCGCAATAATTATTATTGTCAATGAACTAAATGTTCAAACTGTCAACCACCCTTTTCCTTACAATAGTACAAGTTCTGTACAAAACGAGACCTCACATTTCGTAGCATTTTCGGCGTTATTCGACGGCATCCTTCAATAATTCTCCTTCGGAAATCTTCCAGAGTTTCTGGTTTGGTTTTTCAGGTGACCCCACAGGAAAAAGTCGAGTGGGGTCAAATCTGGAGATCTGGCTGGACACTCTATAGAGCCTCTTCTTCCAATCCAACTTCCAGGAGACATTCTATCCAAAAACGCCCTAACAGGCTGTGCATAATGTGGAGGTGCCTCGTCTTGTTGAAATATCAAGTGGTCTTCATGGCAACAATCGTCATTTTCGATTATGTCTACTAATTGTGGATGAACAACTTCATTCAATAATTCCAAATGAGTTTCTCCTGTTAGGTTACCGTCGAGAAATACTGGTCCAATCAAATGGTCCCCAAAAATACCGGCCCAGACATCGAGTTTTTGGGGAGTTTGAGTGTGGACTTCATGGAAAATATGTGGATTGGTATCTGACCAATAACGACAATTATGAAGATTCACAGTCGAATTCAAAAAGAATGTAGACTCATCAGAAGAGCAGATGTTGAAAAGGAAATTCTCATCACCATCTATTCTCGTAGTCATAATTTCACAAAATTCCTGTCGCCTATCAAAATCATCTTCATTTAATTGGTGTACCAAATGTATTTTGTAGGGGTGGAATTTATTATGTTTCAGGATTCGGCGGATACTGGTTCTACTGGTATTGGTAACACTAGCCAATTTCCTTGTGCTCAATGTTGGGTCTGCATGAACTTGTCCTAAAAGTGCAACTTCAACAGCTTCATTTCTCAACGGAAATTCACGTTCTGGGTCTCGTTTCTTGTTGGCTACTGATCCAGTTTGACGAAATTTTTGCACTAATTCTAGAACTTATTTTCTAGCAACAAGTTTATCTGGATGCGTTTCATTGAACAAATTAGCTGTACGGTTACCGCACTCATAATTCTTAAAAGAAATTGTTATTATTTCAACTCTTTCCGCGATCGTATACACCATTATTGCGGAAAGATATTCAGCAGCTTCAGTCAAGTAATTCACTCTAATGTCGTTCAATCAAAGATCAATTTGACACTGATAGACGTCCACAATTGCGATTTGGTGAAAAAATTTATCTCATACATGTTTTTGTTGTACTCGCATTTGAGTCGAATTCGAGAAAACGTCTTTTTATCGATTTTTAAGAACCTCAAATTTTTTTCGATCAAGTGAATGAGGATGAAATGAAAATTTGATACGGAATTACATGTTATTTGTTGGTAAACAGTTAGATCATTTGATTCCTTGACAATGATAATTATCATTAAACAGTTGCATTGTTAGATGATATTTTCATTGATTGAGTGAATTAAAAGTGATTTCCCAACTTCATGTTCCTATATCTCGAAAATAAGAAGGAAAATACCTTTAAAATGAGGTATCACTTGCCATATGTTGCCATTTGAAAATTTATGGGTGGCGGTCACAGCTCCGAGGGATGGAATGTATTTCGGGTGAATTTCATCGCGAACGATGTCCCCCTCGACGTGTCCGAGCGTTTTTATATAATTTTATAAGACATTGTCCGAATACGAATGTTCTTCTTGAACTCATACGGTTTATTTAATGTATTTGCAGCCAAGTTGTTTACTAGGTGAGATTGCAAAATATTAATATGTGATTCGTATCTTGATTAGCATCATCTCCGAAAAAACACAATTTTACAGAAAAAAAAACACCGAGCAAAGCTCGGTCGCTCAGGTACTAGATCTTGATATAGATTGTTTCGAGATTTTGAATGATAAATTCCAATATACATTTCCAGTTGCCAGAAAATGAAGTGTTGATGCTGTTAGAATTTATTATACAGATTAGTACTCTCATATCATATAATTATATAACCCTGTATTTTATTAATATTGTTGAACTTACTCATGTCATGTTAATGTCAAGTTATTATATTCCGTTATTATCTACATTCTATTTCCAACTAAACGTGGCCTTGTCTCTACCTTCCTGCGCATAATATTAACAGGTTATGGGCCCAGAAATGTGGTAAAAGTATTTGTGATATTAGCTGTTACCAAATATTCCAAAAACTTGGAAATATTGTCAAGGTAGATTCCTGTGGTGTGGTGAATTGATATAAGTTTTACATCGTTTCGTATTGGAAAATGAGTCAAACTGAGAGTACTCCGACTACTTCGAACACTGTAACAAATAATCAAACATCCATCATATTTGGAGGAAGTGGACTGGCAGTTGAAAAGTTGGAGGGTGTTGTTAATTATAATAACTGGAAATTTCAGATGAAAATGTCATTAATTCTGGATGGTCTTTGGAACTGTGTTTTGGGAACTGATACAGATGCGAATAGAGATCAAAGAGCTCTCGCAAAAATATGTCAAGTGTGCAGCCTGCATGTATCCAACACGTAAGAGATGCGAATAGTGCTAAAAATGCTTGGGATAGTCTTCAGAAGATTTTTGAAGATAAAGGACTTTTCCGTAGAGTAATTTTATTGCGCAAATTGCACCGTTCAGATTATAAAGACTATACTTCAATGACTGAATATATCGATGGTATAACATCTCTTGTACAACAATTAACCGATATTGGTAGAATTATTGATGATGATGAAGTATCCGAACTATTATTGAGTGGTTTACCCCAAGAATATGATACGTTGGTTTGTAACTCAGAAACTATCCATATGAAAACCCCAATTCCAAGTGAGATGGTACGAGCATGTTAACTCCAAGAGGAATATCGCAGAAATCAAGTTTCAAGTGTCTCCAGTGAAGTAGCATTTGCCAGCGCAAATTCAACTACGTAATCATTCGAAAAATCCTTTTTGGTTTGTCATTATTGTGGCAAAAAGGGTCACATCAAACCTAAGTGTCTCAAACTGAGAAAAGTCAAGAAAATTTAATCGAAACCCCAATTTAAAAAGTCTACTGATAAGTTGCTGTTAGTATCTGCTTTAACAACAGTATCATACACTGATAAGGATTGGATCATAGATTCAGGTAGTACTTCCCATATATGTAAGCACAAGGAATGGCTGAGCGGTCTTCATGCAATAGAAAAAGATGTAACTGTAGCCAATAACCAAATCATACACAGTGTCGGTACAGGAGATGTCAAAGTCTATCTAACAGAGAATGATAGCAGAACAATTGTTGATGTAATGTGTGTACCTGACATAGCTACGAATTTACTGTCTGTCAGCAAAATTGCCGAAAAAGGGTTGACTGTCACATTTGACAAAGACAAATGTCGAATTTATGAAAATTGTTCCATAACTGGAAATTCAGTTGCTACATATCAAATATTGAAGGAATATACAAGTTGGATTCTATTTCTACTGAATTCGCATTGCATACTGTAGAAGAATGTGTTCCTGATCAAGATATTGCTGAAGCATCTTCGAAAAAGTCTTTTGGTTCTGTATCATCGGAGACATGGCATAGACGACTTGGTCATTTGAGCAAAAGTGGTATGCATGCTCTCAAGAATGGATTGGCTATAGGATTCGATTTTAAAGATCAGCAATTAGCTCGAATCCAAAATTGTATACCATGCATTGAGGGAAAGCAGCAGATGAAGTCTTTTTCGAAAAATAGATGACCATCTGCTGCTATTCCTGGATTCACACCTGAACAACTCTGGACAGGATCCAAAGTCGACCTCAGCAATTTGCGAGTGTTTGGATCGTCGGCTTATTCGTTAATTCCAAGTGCACAAAGAAGAAAATTGGAACCAAAATCTAAACAGTATCTTATGGTCGGATACTGTGAACAATCGAAAGGATATATACTTGCTGATCCATTACATCGAGGTAAAGTTATAAAGGCACGAAACGTTATTTTCGTTGAAGAAGCACTTGAGGAAAACACCATTGAAGATGAGTGCAACATGAAAACTGTGGATATACCTTCAAGTGCTAATACAGAAGATATATGTGTCATGTCTGGAATGGAAGGTATCGGTAATGGGTCTTCTGTTCCAAATATACAAGATGGTTCAGCTGCAACTACAGAAGAGGAAGCGGTTACAGATTTGTCGTCTTGGGATCACATTTCAATCGTTGATGAAGAAATTGATCAATTTGATAGACCGAGGACAACTGCCCAAGAGATTTGAAGATTTTGAATTAACTCTTTTCTCTGAAACATTCATAAATAGTAGTAATCCTCAGTCTTATACCGAAGCAATGTCTGGTGATTATAAGAATGAATGGATGAATGCTATGAAAAAGGAGTATGAATCTTTAAAAAATAGTGAAGTATGGGTATTGGTTGATCGTCCTGTTGATCACAATGTGGTGAAGTGTAAATGGGTCTATAAACTCGAAAGAGATGCATCTGGTAATTTTGATAAGTTTAAAGCGAGATTAGTAGCCCGTGGATTCAGCCACCAACAGGGAATTGATTTCAATGAGACTTTTTCACCCGTTGTTAGACATTCCACTTTGAGAATGCTGTTTGCTTTGGCAAATGAATTAGATATGGATATTGATCATGTCGATATTGCAACTGCATTTCTACATGGCGACTTGAATGAGAAAATATATATGGAACAACCTCGTGGTTTTATGGATGATAATGA
This sequence comes from Gonioctena quinquepunctata, assembly GCA_018342105.1. Lineage (NCBI taxonomy): Eukaryota > Metazoa > Arthropoda > Insecta > Coleoptera > Chrysomelidae > Gonioctena > Gonioctena quinquepunctata. The sequence continues at coordinate 17,135 of JAFIRS010005703.1, read as the reverse complement.
TAATAGGGTATGTTTGCTCAGAAAAAGTATTTACGGTTTGAAACAGGCCAGTAGACAATGGAATTGCAAAGTGCATGAATGATTGACAACAGCTGGGTATGTGCAATCAAAATGTGAAGCATGTGTATATATAAAGAAAACAGATGAAACTGACTGGTTGTGATTGCCCTATATGTTGACGATTTTTTCATTTTCAACAATTCTCAAAAAGAAAAGAATATTCTCATTGGTATGAAAGTTTCTCGAAACAGAAGTCAGGGTCAGTTGATTTTGAGTCAGTCAGAGTATACCAAAAATCTCCTGAAAAGTTTTGGTATGAGTGAATCTAAACCTATTTCAACTCCGATGTGTCTGGTAAAACCCAATGAGATAGATGTTTTATCTGATGATAAATATCAATTTAGAAGGTTGATTGGCGGTTTGATGTTTTTGAGCGTATGTACAAGGCCTGATATTGCATTTGCCTGCAGTCAACTTAGTCAGTTCAATTCTTGTTATGACCAAAGTCATTGGACTGCGGCAAAAAGAGTTTTGCGTTATTTAGCTGGAACAAAAGATTATGGTTTGATATTTGAGAAGGCTGATAATCAGAAAATAGAAGCATTTACTGATGCTGACTGGGCGAATGATCCATTGGATAGAAAGTCGTATACAGGTTTTGTGGTGAAGATGGGCAATAGTACGATTAATTAGGAATCTCGTAAACAACGTTCAATTGCACTCTCCAGCACAGAAGCTGAATATCTAGCTATTGGTGATGTATCGAAAGAGGTGTGCTTTGTCAGAAACTTGATGAATGAAATTAATGATATGCAAGATCAGATTGTCATATATAATGATAATCAAAGTGCACATATAATAATTGAAAATACTCATCATCATAGACGCACAAAACATATCGATGTGCGACATCACTATATACGTGATATAGTTCAGAATAAAGTTGTTGTTATTAAATATAGGGAAACAAATGATATAGTGGCAGATATATTAACCAAACCATTGTCAAAGGAAAAACATCAGCGTTATAGAAAAATTATGAATATTGAATCCTTTGAAGAGATTCGAGTAAGGGGAAGTGTTAGAAGTTATTATACAGATTAGTACTCTCATATCATATAATTATATAACCCTGTATTTTATTAATATTGTGGAAGTTACTCATGTCATGTTAATGTCAAGTTATTATATTCCGTTATTATCTACATTATATTTCCAACTAAACGTGGCCTTGTCTCTACCTTCCTGCGCATAATATTAACAGATGCAAGCCTCTCTTCAGCGGATATAGCGCTTCTGTAATTTGTATTCTGCTTTTCAATTTTTGGCTTTACGAGGAGAAGTTGATGTATCAAAAATATATGGTGTCATTCTGCAAAAATTACTAAAATGTCCACTATTTTCACTTTGAAGTTTCTCTAATAAGCCACTCTCACTGTACAAGAGTCTGTTTTTAAATGGAGTTGTCACCCACCAACCCTGGGCTGCGTTTTTTCTTTGTAAATAACAAACAATCTAACCAAATCAATTTCATCCTACTTCTATTTGTCGTATTGGAAAGAAACTTGGTACGTATACGTGGTTTGGATGACAATACTATAATTTGGTATCTTGGAGCTGATCTGATGATGGAGCCAGGAGGTGATTAGTGAAACTCTTCAGTGGCTACTAATAAAATATGTTGAATGCAACAAGGCCGTTCTCAGCATAATTTAAGGAGAGTTTTTTCTCCCGTAGTCTTTCTTAGTCCTCTGTAGCAATATGGACTAAAAAATCAAAAATAAAATTATAGTAAAAAAAAACTAAAAAAACACGCATATATATAAAAAGTGGAAAATAATAATAGTAAAGTAATTGACCAAAAACATTTCTTTTATGTAAAAATAGTGTGGGGTGCTCTTCACCCACTTTTCATGATTTCGAAATAACTCATATCAAGCACCTCACGCTTTTTTACATAAAATATTTTGTTTTTGTTTTCTCAAACTATAATTCTATTCTTTGTGATTGCAGAATGTAATATTGAAAACCCCGCACTTGTTGATAATAAATCTTCCTCGTCGCTCGACATTTCTTCTAGCTCCAGTCGCACCGAACCCTCCCAAACGCTGTCGAATTCAAATCAAAATTTTGGTGTGGATCCCTTTCAACGCCAAACCCCAACGGGCATTTCTCCGTTGGGGTTTGGCGTTGGTTGGCGTCCGTTATTATATAGATGAGATATGTCATATTTCTAAGGAACATATAAAATAAATAATTAAGTTATTGTGAAATTAAAAATTAAATAATAATAAATGACGTGAGAACACATTAAAACACATTAACAGGTTAGGTCAGTTGAACTTACACATATGAATATCAGTAGCGTATGAAATGTGATACATGTTGTGAAACAAACGCATACATGGAGATATAGATGAAAATAAAATAAGTAAATAATATATTAAAATATATAAAATACATTCGTCAAAATGATAGTGATCCCGCATTACCAACCTCAAGTGTGAATTCATCTACTGTATGAAAGCATTTTCAACAGTTTCAACTGTTTTTAAAAAACTCGAGATGGCAAGTCTTTATATCGCTTGGCAACTGTTCTAGAGACGGATACCAACAAACATAGGAGACTTTTCATGCTCTGCATGATGATGTTTTTGGGTGGTAAGCATATTGTTATTCCTGGTATGGTAATTATGGATTTCTGATCTCAACTCTAGTTGCCTTCTATTTTCATGGATATACGTTAATGTTTTCGAAATGAACATACATGCCACAGCTAGAATTTCGTTGAGAAATCTCTTTACATGACGTGATTTAGTATCTAATTTATTCTTGAGGGATTCAATGAAATATAACGATTGATTCAGCTTCTCAGATGTGATCTCTATATGTTCCCGCCAAGTAAAATGTGAGTCAATAATTTATCCTAAGAATTATTTTAAGCTCGTTAATACTAATAGATTCATTCCGGAAAGAGAAATTGAAATCATGCAGGCTACGAAATGAATAAGCAAGTTCCATATAGACTATTTTTCTCTAGTTAATTATCAGTCTATTCATATAACACCAGTGATCAAATTCATGTAGGACTGAGTTGTTCATTTCTTAAGAATGATGGAAGTATCATCTGCATAAAGGTATATTGCCCCATTACTTATTATTATTATATTGCCCCCATTATTAGGTAGATCATTTACATATAAAAAAAATATCAGTGGCTCGAGAACACTGGCTTGTCATTTTGTCATTTTATTCCACATGGAAATATATATTGGTCAAGAAAGATACAATTAAGTAATTAATGTTTCCTTGAATACCCAGGTTAAATAACTTCAAACACCTCAATAATTCAAGTTAGCCTAGTAGTTCACGTAGATGATCTCTCGCTTTCAAACTACAAGTACCCAGGTTCGATCCCGAGCTGGTTCACGCATTTTTTTTTCTTTTACACTCAAATCAACCACAACCACCAGTTACCAAAACATATTACCTCGAAACATTCACCCTCACAACCTCTCAAAACACAAATCAGCATTGGCCGAAGGCTGCTGTAAATTTCTCTGAACCTGTTTTTTTTTCCAGGAAATAGCTCTAATTTGTCGAACGAAAGTATTATGCGAACAATTTTATTATTCTATTATGATCTTTCTCATGAGCGAATAGCAGGAAGGAATGTTAAGCTTCATTTGACTTGAAATAATTTATTTTTACATGGGGTATCGCAAAACATCGCGAGGCGACCTCCTACTGCCTCTTCACGGGGGCGTACAGGGCGTTTCCCAATTTGATTCTCAAATGCATTGTAAACAATGAATAACAAGAAGTACCGTATTGAATAGATAATAAATATATTTTGAATCTGAATTGAATCATTTCAAGTCAAATTAGGCTACATTCTATTCGCTTATGAGAAATATTTGGAATTGATCATAATATAACAATTAACATTTACGCATAATACTTGCGTTCGTCAAATTGAAGCTATTTCCTGGGGAAAGTACGCCAAAAAAACAGGTTCTGACTGCGGAGCCAGTCATGCTCTGTGAAAATGCTGTTCTGTGTTTTGAAGGGTTGTGAGGGTGATTGTTCTGAGGTTATATGTTTTGGTAGCTAAAGAAGTATTGTGGTTGATATGAGTGTATTAAAAAAATGCTTGTCCCAGCTCGGGATCGAACCCGGGTCCTTGTAGTTCAAAAGAGTCCATCCACGTGAGCTACTACTGTGTTTGACGTTATATGAGCGCTGGAAGAACGAATATCTGCCTGAAGAGCTACACGCTTGTCAGCTAGTGAGGAAGGTTCCTTAGTGTACCCTATCATTTCCCTAGTACCTCAACATTTTTAATTTCCGTAGCCAGCTGTAAGACTATAAGGGGCGATTTATGTAGCGATAAACTGGTCGCTGCATCTGCACCTTCAATTTCTATATCTTCATCACTGTTTTTGTTCTCCTAATTGAAATCGCACATTATTTAGGATGATTCCACACAAAAGTCACTAATAAATCGATAAAAGTTAAAACAATTCGCGTTGCTGTAAACAGAATCCATAACAACCTCAAAAGCCTTTATCTGCTCGTGCAATTAACATTCTCCACTCACAGGTATAGCATCTTCTTACTGTCTTATATAATAAATAACTATCACATGTACCATTTTTTTTTCTATTTCGCTGACTGTGAATCATGCTATCCAGGGTATTCAGTTCACTAATAATATAATACAGTTGAATAAATAAAAAAATCGTATTAAATAAACTGATGCATGTAAGTGATGAGGTGACAGTAATTGGAAACACAATTATATTCTTCGAGCCACTTTATAGTGAGATTCTTGGATTATTTTACATATTATTTCAGTGTCTTTCACATGACTAAGGGTGGCATCGCATTTTCGAAGTTGAGTTAACAATTATTTATATATCCTGAATAATAATTGAGACGACTTGATTTTCTGTACTTTTGAGGTAAGTACAATTTTGCAATAAAAATTATAAAAATAACAATAGTTTCAACGTACCATCAACCAAATAATTAATCAACTGAGTTTCCAAATTCAACAAAAGTAATAATGCAAGAATTTCGAAAGCATACTACGGAATAGAAAAAGAACTTACTAGATGATCCGGTCCTTGTCCATGTATAAGAATGTTGATATGGTGGCAACATCATCCTATAATCTCTTTATGAACTTCCTGCTTTTGCCACATCAGATTCCTCTTGTAGGTTATTTGTGGTCATTCCTGGGTTCCAATTTTTCTGGTATTCTATTGAATATCTGCTTTTTACTCTCATTTTGAGTCTCTTCCTGAAGTTGATCTTCAATCTGCCCTGAGTTATTGAAGGCTGCTCCCACTGAGGAACGAACTGAAGAGCTTCGCTGTATTTCTTGAAGTGTTTTAATCTGAGGGTCCTCTGTATTTCATCATCTCTCAATACGTTGATGAATATCTGCACCGCTAACTGTTCTTTGAAATCTTCCAAGACCTATGGGTAGGCAAGCTGGATCAGCCTCTGTACGTCCATTTCAAACTCTTGTAGGCTTTTACGCAACTTCTGCACTCGTGTTTTCTATTGTGCCTGGCAGACCTGTTCTCGATATTGGACGCTTGTGCCTCAATTCCAGAGCAGCAATCAGGTCTACATTCTTGTGATGCTGGTCTGTAACATATTGCTGAAGCAGATCCTCCCATGGCTCTCAGTGCACTTGCCTTTTTCTCATCCCTCCATCCATTGACCGTTGCCACAGCTTCAAAATGTTTACAATATAAAAACCATGGTGACCGCCCATAGGAAGTCGGAGGTTCCAATGAATTGTTCGATGCGATGTATCAATTTTGGTACGGTGGTTTGGGAATTTTTAATGATGAACTTTCTTCTGAGTTTTTCCAAATTCTACATTATTTTCACATGCACCTGCTTTGCTTCTTCTCGTACTGCATCAACTTTTTTCTTCAGTGCTGCGATCTACCCTTCTGCTTTTCGAACAGCTAGTAGAAAAATGCTTTCTGTTGTTCACGTTGAATTTTCTTGCAACCGTTTATTGTTTTTTTTCTATCTTCGTCCCCTTCCCTTCTCTTTTCCTTTTCGTCACCGTTTCTCATCCCCTTGATTTCAAACCTCCCATCATTCTTCCCACTTGGTAAACTACTGCTTGATCATTTCTATTATGGCCTCTATATTCTCGTAGGGCATATTTCTCGTATTCACCATTGATTGTTCTCAAATAAATACTGATATCCTCTCTTCTGACAATAACTGTTAAGATTCTGTGGTTTGCGGCTATTAAAATATTGAACTAATTATACTCCGTTTATTATACCTACTTCACAAAACAATTTAACCACAGCTCAATTGAATTTCATTGTTAAAATATATTGCTAACTGGGCTGGCCTGAACTCAACTTCACCAGCGTATACTGTATTTTTTAAGATCATTCATACCTAGAGTATTCGCTTCTCGATCATTTTCGATCCATACGACAATTCTAGGCATTCATTAGGTACCTTCTGGAAACTGGTTGTGACGTCAGCAGTGACGTAGTGTATTCGTTTTCGTAAGAGTACGGTCATATCTATCTACCGACGACATGTTTATTATGGGTTGTGGATTTCAAATAATATTTCTGCATAAACCAGTCTTCAATACCCCATATATCTATACGGCATTGAGTTTGTATTACTCAAATCGAATATACATTGGAATATACAGTGAGCGCGTAAAAGTTGGAATAAATCAGATTTAGTCTCACGGGGCCAGAGAAGAAAAATCGCCAGTACACATCAATTTTAATATTTGAACGTGCACATTTTGACATACAACTATTTTGGGTGACGTCATAATTGTGCCAATTACGTAGTATTTGCTAGTGTCATTGAAAGAAGATATTTGTCTGCATATAAATAGGCTAAATTTTATGTATGATACATGAGGAAATTGCCGAGAAGGAATCAATTGAATTTTGAAAGCATGCACTACTTATGATATGACTCTGGTGCAGAAACATTTTTGGTACAGCAACCATCATTAATATGCACTTCATTTGCTTGAATCACTATCAAGTCAGATTCGCCAAGCGGTCTGAAGTGCCAGATTCAAGTTCTTTTTTCGAAAGGGGGCGTGGTTCGAATTCCACCACTGCCAGTTTTTTTTCCTTTGAAATGATTTATTTTGGGACATCCAAGTGATTTGGTTTGGGACGCCCACTTTCAATTAAGTCTAACAAGATTTGAAAGATACATTTTCTTCGAAACGAGTACCTCCGCCGAACGCTTGAATAACACACCAGAGTCCAGATCGAAGAATATGTCACCGGCCGAGATCAAAACGGCTCGCTATAGCAAAAAAATAACCAAGCACCACGTTCGAATGAAAGTATGAAATTATTCCGACTACAGGACGATTGAAACTGCGCCGGTCCGACTTGGAAATCCGTACAAAGGTCTCTGGAACCGATCGTCTGCCGAACAGATTGTCGAAGTGGTGTTAGAGAAAATATCGGAAGTCAGTAAATATAACTCGCGAGTTTAGATCAAGTGTGCGAATCATCCGTCACATCGAGGAATACAGAGCCGAGATCTGTCGACCAAGAAGCCAAAGTCCAGACCATCGAACCCGAAGCTTGGTAATTATAATTTCCCGAGAAAAGGTATTGAAAATCTTGAGTTCATAAATGAACGTTCGCACATAAACGTCATATAGGCAGTGAAGAGGGGGAAACCGACTAGAACTCATTTCAGAGCGCATTCGAAGAATTAGTATCTCACCGAGACCAGTCCGAGAAGTCACGATTTGTTAGTCCTGCCAGATAGAACTCCTCTAGGCTAGATCAGGAGAGGAGAACATCAGCGTTACCTCTGAGGCAGTAGACGGTTTTTTTGTCTCGCCAGATAGAACCCCTGTAGGCTAGATCAGGAGAGGAGAACATCAGCGTCATTTCTGAGGCGGTAGACGGTGCGGTAGTCTTGCCAGATAAAACATCTGTTGGTTAGATCACATCCGCGTTACGCCTGAGACGGTAGACGACTTGTTAGTATCGCCAGATAGAACCCCTGTAGCCCAGACGTAGTAGAAAACCGCTATAAAGAGAGAGGGCTTTGAGAGAGTGAAATGAAACCCCACTCACACGAGACACCAATAACTGTCGACCAGTCGCGTAACTGTGACCGTCCGTGAATTTGCTTCAGACACCCGCTTTCATGCTTCAATCACTGCCGCTTTTGCATACCGTTTTTGAGCTTCGTACTGCCACCGATACTTCTGTCCCTCCGCATATGCTTTTGGTTGTGGAAATAAGCTTGTAGAAATGAAAGTTGAACACCCCTTCCCGCTTGCCACATTAATGTTTGCTTATCACGCATATGCTAACCCGCCCTCAGCCTTTTACCTTTATTGCTATCTGCATGTTTGCTCGCCCTGTGTAGATGTTTGAAGCAACCGTCAGCCGTTCTGCCTGTACATAAGCTATTGAGTATAATAAATACCGAAACTGTTTTAGAAATTGGGTATTTTATTGACCGTGATTACAACTTTGAGTAGAACCATCTGGTGCGAAATGAAAACAAAGGCATTCAGCCCAGTCAAGCACCAGTTCACCTCTGAGGCGGTAGACGGTTCGTTAGTTTGGCCAGATAGAACTCCTGTAGGTTGGATTAGTAGAGGATAACATGCATGCATGTTAACCTCATTTACAACTTTGAGTAGAACTATCTAGTGCGCAGTGAAAACCCAGTTATTCAGGCCAGTCAAGGTCAAGTGAAGTCTGCCCTCCTGGCCCCGCAGCATTAGTCAATACTAGAATGACACCTGGAGTGTTTTATTTTTTCCACTGAGACTGCCCGGAGTAGTGACCTCCCCACAATAACTGCAGGTAGCGCCCGAGGCAAATCCGAAACTAGTGACAGGCGAAAAAGTTTGCTTGTAGAGGGAAAATGCCCTTACTAATTTGGAGCCCGAGCGGGGACCGTTTTTTATAGTATATAAATATGATGGAAGATCTACTGTATCGACAGTATATTTTACATTGGAATAATGTTGAATTAGTTAAGATGTTGATGGTTGAATCAACTTTGAACCTAGTGGAAGCCCCAGTAACTGCCCAACGAAAAATCTACAATTTGATTTGCAAAATTTTGAAATGGATTTTCAAAAACTTAATTGGCAGTCTATTTTGACTTTTACTGATATTAATGATGAATTTTACACTTTGAACTATTTTTTGCTGTCAACCTTAGATAAACATGCACCTTACAAAATGACAATTTTCAGGAAACCTCCATGTCCCTGGATCACAAATGATATTAATCTCATGATTTCTCTGAGGAAGAGGGCTCTGATCAAATTCAAATCTAGAGAAAAATTGGGTCACTGGAACTATTATAAAGATTCGAGAAATCTCACCTCAAATGCCATAAGGGCAGAAATAAAAGCTTATGTTCAACATCAATTCACAAATGCCAAAAATGATGAGCAGAAATGGGCTTGATAACAAGAATGCGGGTGCTTTGATACTGTTAGATTACAACAAATGATTTGACCCAATCAACTATGACATATTGAACACAATTTTACACTTCAATGGTTTAGATATCCCAGCTATTTTTTTGAATTACTTCCACATCAGGTCGCAGGTAGAGATGTTTTCTGGTTATTTGTCAAAATCTGCATTTATAAAAACAGGGGTAGCTCAAGGGTCCATTTAAGGACTGTTACTCTTTACTAGATTTTTTTTTGATTTTTTACCCTTCCTTCACGTCTGAAATTTTCCAAAATCCACATGTATGCGGATGACACGCAGCTCTATAATTTTTCCCAAAAAGTGCAATACCACTAGCGGAAGAGAGGATCAATGCTGCATTACCTGATCAACCATATCAAAAAAACATGATCTTATGTTGAATCCTACTAAATCTTTCTTACTTATATTCGGTAATGTTAATCACAATAATATATCTTTTACAATAAATAATCAGTAACTTCCCTCAGTTGAGAAAGCAAAGAATCTAGGTGTTGTCATCGACCGGCAACTCAAATTTTCCAATCGCGTTTCTTCTGTGCTGAAGAAGGGGTATGTAAATCTAAAAGTGCTGTTTTCTAGTAGACACCTGATATCAAGTGCCACCAAAGAGAATTTATGTGACGCTCCCGTTCTCTCACAAACTAACCATTGTGATTATGTATATGGTCCGTTTCTATCGAAGCGCGATTCATCAAGATTACAGAGACTTCAAAATTCTTATCTTTGTCTTATCTATGGAATTCGTAAGAACGACAGAATCAGTCATAAATTAGAAAGCATCGGGTGGTTGAATATGAATAACCCGAGAAAATTACACGCCATTACCCTATTCCATTGAATTATTAAAAAGAAAAATCCTCCATATCTGCAAAGGAAAATCAGGGAGGATGTACATAAAATCAATGTGAGGCGCAAAAACATGATATCTATTCCCAAAGATAAAACTGCACTATTTTCACGATCTTTTTCATATTCAACCGCGACTGCTAACAATGATCTGAGATCTGATTTGAAACATAAACCCATCAACAGCTTCAGAAAATAAATATTCGACAATATGTTCAAAGAGCAATGTGCACGACCATGAGCTGATATACCTCTGTTGTGTAGTTATTATCAGTATAATGATCATTTCGACCACTTTTCTTATTTAAAATTGTTCGTTACTTGTTTATTCTTTTTTTATTTTTATTCTGATGCTCAGGGTAGAACAGTTCTTAACTGACCAAGAGGCATGCAACCAGTGTACTTTACTTATACGTATGCATATTATATAATATAATAATAATAATTTATTAACTTCAGGTACAATATATAAACATAGGCAGAAGTAGGGAATAAGTTAATAAACGAGAGAAGTCACATAAACTGTTTCCAGTTTGTGTGTGACTGTGAAAATTACAAACAGGAAGTAAAAATGTATCATGTAGTAAAATAATAAAATACAAGATTAATATTTAACACTAGGTGTTTGCGAAACATAGATATACAATTTTATACACTTACATTAATATAAACATATATAAGAACTGTTTGTTCTTCAAAATAAAATTACATTTACGATATAATAAAATGACAAATTTTTGGGAAGGTTGTTATGTCATAGGGGATATTTATATAAAAAACGGAAAAATGTTTCTGTTGGGATGATTAGGAATATAATGAATTATGTATCTCTGTACAAGGCAAGCTAGTGATGTAGTCATTTAATCTTCTTTTGATTTCATTTTGATTTTTTGAAATTTGTATTTGATTTGGTAGAGTATTGAATAGTTTGAGGCTCAGGTAGCTGTGGCTTTTTTGCCCTACAGCTTTATTCATGTAAGGTATTTTGAAATTATTTTGTTTATTTCGAGTGTTGTATTCGTGGATGTTTGTGTTTTGATTTAAAACATTTGATATTAGTATGTAAAAAGAAGAGCTGTACGGGATCAAATATATTCGTTTCGAGATAGAGAGCATCTGTTGGATGAGTTCTCTTTTTTTTGAAAATTATTTTAAGGTTTTTTTTTTGTGTCACTATCAGTTTATTCATAGTAGTCTTTCCAGCTGATCCCCATGTCAGTATCCCATAAGTAATATGCGTTTGAATGAGAGCGAAGTATAACGTTTTGAGTGTTTTGTTATCTAGCATATCTCGTAGGACTTTGAAACGATGCATAAGAAATTGCACCTTTTTTATTACGTATATTATATGGGATTCCCATTTGAGCTTGTCATCTATAATAATGCCGGGATATTTGATCTGTTTTACAGATGTGATGGTGAAAGAATTTGACACATTTAGGCCCGGTATTTTCACCTCTGGTTATCCTATGAATAAATTAACCAACGGTTAGAATATGCTTTTGTTTAACGTGTATTGATAAAGCAAAATCACATTCTAACCATTGGTTAATTTATTCCTAGGATAACCGGAGGTGAAAATACTGGGCCTAAGGGAAGTAAAAGATGGTGAGTAACGTGCAGAAGCATAAATTGGTAGGTAGTACGTTTTGCTGAAATTTATTGTAAGGAGTCTATGTGAAAACCAGTTTTTGATGTTTCCAAGATCCATCTTTACTTTATTTTTCAGGGAAATCCAGGTTGTGTCCTCATAAAAAATGGCTGTGTCATCAGCATATGTAAATATTTTTCCTGTTGTTGGAATTGAGAATAAGTCATTGAGGTAGATATTAAACAGAGTTGGGCCCAGAATGGTTCCCTGTGGGACACCATATTCTATTTTCTTGTTGTCGCTTTTGTGTTTTCCAATTTTGACGCATTGTTTTCTGTTAAGCAGGTAACTTTGGAACAGTTTCAGTGTGGTTCCTCTTATACCTACATTTTCAAGTGATTTGAGGAGGAGTGAGTGGCTAACCGTGTCGAAAGCTTTTGACAGGTCTATGAAAACGCATAGTGATGCCTTCTTGTTATCCATTGCAGAGTACATTTCAGCCGTTAGATCTAGGATAGCATCTTGTGTCGACACGCCTTCTCGGAAACCATATTGTCTACAAGAGAGGATGTTATATTTTTTGAGGTAGGATGATAGTCGGATTTTTATAATTTTTTCAAAGATTTTGGCAACAGCAGTGATCAAAGAAATTGGTCGATAGTTTACAACTTCATTTTTATCGCCATTTTTGTATATTGGGATTACTTGTGTCATATTGATATTGCTTGTTTTATTTTCTGGCTGGTTAATAAAGGAGATTATTATTATTATTATTATGGTTGGTGATCGCACGGTTTTACCTGGGTTTCCTGGCAATCATCTAGCCGAATGGGTCGCTGAAAATCATAATGTATTCCTAGATGAATGATAATACTCCCTAGATGGGAAAACGTATACATTAGCACTCGCAGTCCTGTATTCCAGAGTAAAATATATATAGTAAGGGAGGCAGCGACAGTCGGCGCTGTCATCATTTCTACAAAGCTGATTCTTTTTGTTGTTGTGTTAATATCACAAGTGAACAAAATGATATAGTCTACCGCATCGAAAGCGTTGATATCAAAGGTCTTCCACCCACATAAGGTGTTGAGAATTCAAACTTGTTTCACTCATTTCTACAAGGCTTATTTCGCTGATATCTGATAAAATGACCAGAAAATTTAGTCTACTTGGAATTTGATGTTGTTAAAGCCTTGGTAGACTCAACGGAATGCACGGTCTTCTGACCGCAGCCGCTGCGCCGATTCATTACAGGACGCTCTGAATTATTGCATTTACCGGCATCAATTGAAAACCTACAAAGCATTTTTTTCCACAAGCAGTTCAACCAACTCATTGTTGAACAAACGTCATCTACTTTCAGTACAAGGTGGCTTAAACTGGCGTCTCACGGCGCGAGACTTGACGAGCTTGGCTTGGAGGATTGTGCTTGAAGCACAGGATTGGGGTTTGGGTAATCTCGAACCTGATCGGTCTAACCGCGTGTATTAGTTGACCGACTCGTCGTCTACCAGTGGCTGGAGGTTGGTACATGAGCCTAGGAAAGGATGCATTGTCCAGTGCAATAGTTATTCAGTTCAGAACGGATAGCGAGGATAGCATGTGCAGCATCGTATTATTATTATTATTTTTTGTGGTCCCAAATGAAATCCTCTTCCTCATATGAAGCTGAGAATTCAATTACTGCTTCTGAATTCCACTCCATGTTGATACACAATACTTTGCCTCCAACAAACTTTTTATTTCTCTCCGAAGTCACCGGTCTCCCGTCGTAGCCAACACCGTCGACAGGCACCCTCGCGCCGTGAGGCCGCTCAACAAGCCATACAGTACGAGCTTGCTAGTCCAGCCCGGCTTGGGGATTGTCAAGACGCCGGATCAAGGCTTTGGTAGACGCACCTGAAGTTATAGCGAGGGCACATGATTGAAGCATGCTACTTTGCTACTTTGTTATTGAGTATACAATCGAGGAGCATATTTTTGATATTAATTGCGTATAATAGTTAAAAATCAATATCTTAGTGATATATATATATATATATATATATATATATATATATATATATATATATATATATATATATATATGGTTCGTGGGAATAAGAGAATTCAGTGATTCATAATTGAATTTTTAATGAATTTTTTATACGTTTCGTTTCGGGGCTCCAAAACTTCTTCAGTTACATTTGTTTTTTCTAAAACATAAATCATGAACGTTCTTCATGCTGATATGCGATTGCTGCTTTTTTTGGGGTATTTCCTTTTTTTTTGGTGTTGTTTCTTTAATTTTTGTGGCCAATTGGGCGGTTATAGTTGATTGAACACTCATTGCTTCCTCTTCAATTTGACATTATTTGTTCTAGTAGCAAACATGTTGATTTACACTTTATACAAAATAAATGATGCTTATTGTTCTGTGAACCATATTACTTGGTAGATCGCAGCGCAAAACTAACATTCATAGATGTCTTCATAAACCTTATGAAGACATCTAGCTGTCTATGAATGTTAGTTTTGCGCTGCGATCTGCCAAGTAATATGGTTCACAGAACAATAAGCATCATTTATTCTGTATAAAGTGGAAAATAAGTGTAAATCAACATGTTTGCTACTAGAACAAATAATGTCAAATTAAAGAGAAAGCAATGAGTGCTCAATCAACTGAAACCGCCCAATTGGCCACAAAAATTAAAAAAAAAAACAAAAAAAAATTAAAAAAAGGAAATACCCCAAAAAAGCAGCAATCGCATATCAACATGAAGAACGTTCATGATTTGTGTTTTAGAAAAAACAAATGTAACTGAAGAAGTTTTGGAGCCCCGAAACGAAACGTATTAAAAATTTATCAAAAATTCAATTATGAATCATTGAATTTCTTATTCCAGAACCAAAACCAAGAAAATATATATATATATATATATATATATATATATATATATATATATATATATATATATATATATATATATATATATATATATTGAAAGAGACCACAGGCCGTCCTGATGATTGGGAAACCATGAAACAGGCTGTAGACGGATGGTGATCTCTCTTGGATTCGAAACACATTTCTCTTATTCACGATAATTGTATTGTTTTTGCGCGAACGCAAATAGAAGTACGACTATTGGTATCGTGGGTTGGTCTATGCTGACATCTGTCGGTGACCTATTGATGTTGCACGAAATCTCGTGTCTTCAAAATTCCACGATAACAGGTCTAAGCTTCACCACACAGATTATAGGTGTCTCTATCTATAATTTGATCCTTTTCACATTTTTGTTACGTACCGAAGGCAATAACTCCACGAGATATCTGATACGAATTTGAAAGAGACCACAGGCCGTCCTGATGATTGGGAAACCATGAAACAGGCTGTAGACGGATTGTGATCTCTCTTGGATTCGAAACAGATTTCTCTTATTCACGATAATTGTATTGTTTTTGCGCGAACGCAAATAGAAGTACGACTATTGGTATCGTGGGTTGGTCTATGCTGACATCTGTTGGTGACCTATTGATGTTGCACGAAATCTCGTGTCTTCAAAATTCCACGATAACAGGTCTAAGCTTCACCACACAGATTATAGGTGTCTCTATCTATAATTTGATCCTTTTATATATATATATATATATATATATATATATATATATATATATCTATATGGACCAACTCAGCTTCCGTTTCATACATGGCCCACCAAGCATCCACGTGTTTATACAAAGCAAACAGTTAATAGCCCACTCAGCCTCCGCCACTATCTCAGGCAAGTTAGCCTCCTCTGTATATGTTACATACGTTTTTTGGGAGTTTATGTAACTTGGCCTCCTTTTGAAGCTATTGTGTATTTACTGGGCCTCCTGACACTGTTGCCAATTTTTCAGTCAATATTCAATTCCACAGCATGATAACAAATCACGTGGCCTGTTGAAAAGTTTATCCGGTAGTTGAAAGTTTGAATTTTGCTTCCTACTCTGAAATGAAATTGATTTCAGTAGTATCGTATAACGAGAATATATAATCTACCTTCGATCATTCTGAAAATATTCAAGGAATAGTGGCTTAGAAGAGTTCCTAAAAATTATACTAGACAATAAGTATTCCACGATGAAAGCAGTAAACTATATTGGGTATATTTTGTGCTTATTAGTCTTCATTAATAGTAAAAATTACTGATTCAAATTCTAACGTTCTACGATCTTTCACTCTCATTTTATTTTTTATCGAAATTTACCAAAAATCCAGTTGGTATCTATACATCAGTAAAATACCAGGAGAGTTCTTGAAACTGACAGATCCAAAGCTCTATACTGGTCACTGTTTTCGCCGGTCTTTGGTCACTTTACTGGTAAAAGAAAGTGCAAACTTAAGTACTATAAAAAAACACAGGCGATGGAAATTTTTAATACTAAATTCAATTGGGGATTCGCTGGATAATTAGTAAAATATTGCCAAAAGCCTTCTTTGAAGGCGGCCACTACTGTTCATTCCATCCCTCCTACAAGAATACTAAATGACAAAAAAAACATAGGAAGTGCAGAAGGAATATTTCTAGTTGTTCAGATTGTATAATAAATATTAATGTCAATAAAATTCAAAAAAATATTTGAATGTTATATTATATTTGTAAATAATAAAATTGCAAAGAAAATTGTTGACTCTTAACACCAGCATCTGAAGTAATCAACTTTCAGTTCAACTGTTGACTTGAAATTACATTTCTAAAACTTACTTTGAAATTTATACTTTCAACACTTGCTCGCAATAACATCATAAAAACGCGCGCCGTCGATAGCAATTAGTTGGTAAATAGCCGCCACTAGTGAACAGTTATATTTATGTGTTGCATTTCGGAAAAAAGTGACATAAAATTTAATACATACCTAATATTTGAACTCATAGTCAAACTGCAATGCTCATATCATACACTTCCTCATTAAATAGTGCAATCCATTAAAACCTCAGACTATACCATTGAAGGTTGATTCTGAGTATGAATAAATAAATTATTTAGATTTGGAGAGATTTTCATGACTTTAACTTCAAAATTAACGGTATTTTCATTTTCACCCCTTTGGGGATGAAGAATAAAAAAACCTTCATAGTGGTTACTCATGTCATCATAGTCTAGTAGAGAAGTGAGTTTCCTGCGATAAATAGTTCCAAGCCTTCTGAATATATG
>JAFIRS010005702.1:0-51046 GCA_018342105.1 Gonioctena quinquepunctata | reverse complement strand
TGCATTTTACATAGAAAGGCGAAATATAAGTGTCTTACAATTTTTAATTCGAATTTTAAGCAGTTTGTAAATGTTGATTAATTCTGAAATTCTTGTTTTTTCAACAATGCTCATTGTTTATCACTTGATAATTTTTTTACAACCGAAAATTCGTTTGACTTTTTAAACCAAAAAAATTAAATTTTCCAAAAAAAAATTAATTGGAACTTCCTTTTTTTTAACCACCCTGTATCTAGGTTTAATATTGTTTTTTCCAGCCTAAAATTCACATAACAATTGTCGAAAGACCAAAACCTAATTGTCTTAAAATTTTAAATTTCCTGGAGCAAAAAAAGGTTGAAAATTATACTCTGTGTCCTAATGGGAGAGAGTGGGAGTAAAGGTAGTTTATTAGATAATAAGTATAATAATAATTATACATGATTATAATATAGATATAGGCAGATAATTGAGATATTAATTATTCTAATATTAAGTAGATAAAAACTATATAAAAGTAATAATAATATGATATAATTTATATTCATATTAGAAAAATGAATCAAAATCAAACGTACTGGCGTCTTTTTTTTCTTTAATTTATTAATTTAATAATTTGTCCACTATGCCACAAAATTCCCATTTTTCATAAATATTAATAATTATAAAAAAATGTACTATTTACAATACAACTTAATTTTTAAATTTTAGCCATCATATTCCGAGTAGTGCGATGAACTATCGTCGTTGGGGTCCAGAGAAATAATAAGTGGCTCTACAATGTTTTCTAGCATGTTATCAGCTTGCCATATTCTTTCTTCTGTTCCAATCGCATGTTCGACGCACTTTACTTTACAATCTCCAGTTGCTCCTTTTCAGCATATCTTTGTGAAACGGCTTCTTTATTAAAGTAAGCCAATGAATGATGTAATTTTTTTTGCAAGAAGACGTTGGTATTTTTTCGTATTTTCTTGAGTAGTAGCTGGAATTATCCATGACTTTAAAAAAACATCGTTCATGTCTTCTTGATAGTCTCCAGTCCGTTTTAACTGAAATACTAATAAGCCACCATCGACAAATCCATTTTTGCTACCAATGCGAGTAATTATTAATCTTTTACCTTTTCCCGAGGTTGCTTTTATTCCAGTGGACCATCCTTCCATGAAAGATTGCCTCGCGCATTTTATATTTTTATCCTGCCTTATTTTACCAATGGTATATCCTTCATTTAAGCAAGTTTGTCCATATAATAGATATTCCTGTTTTCCCTTGAAACTGTCTAACTGCCCCCAAATATTGTCGTCGCCAGCAGATGATTTCGTCTTCTCCATTGATAGCTATTTTTAGGACAAGTGGGTAAAGCGTAGCATTTTATCACGAGCCTGGATGTTGAGCGCCTGAGCAGCGAAGCTGCGAGGGCCTCAACCAGGTTTTAAATGTGTTTTAAATCTGATTTTTTCCATTTTCGCAGAAATTTAAAGAAATTATTGAAAAAGATAACACGCATGTATTTATTTATTACTTATTAGAACATTACAAAATTGCAACCAGCCTACTAAGAATAAAAAAATATGTGCTACCATTGCTTGTGTTGCATTTAATTTGGAAACCAGCCTACTCGATCCGAATAATTCGACTCCGTTGCTGCGCTATTAGCAATGTGTATGATGGTTGTTTATTAATAACTTGTAAAATAATATTTTTAATCACTAGTGATCAAAAGTACAGTTTAAGTTGAAATATGTCACATTTTAGTCACGAAAATGGAAAAAAGTGATTTTCTGTTTTGAATGTTTTCATAACGAAAATTAATTTATTTCAAAGTTTTCCACACTTTCTTCCTACCCATGGGTGGAATGAAATCATCATTTTCTTTTTTTTAAGTAAAACGAGTGTATGATTCTTCTGAGAGCAGTCTTTTCATCCTCATTTATTACAGTTTCTTTTCTTCCTGTACGTATCTTTGGTGACCTGATGGGACCGCGTTTATCCTCGTGCACAAGTCGGTATATTGTTGACTGTCCGACTCCAGTCATATTCGAACACATTTCAACTATTTTTGTAACTCGGAATGTTGAGTTTTGGTGGCGGAACAGCGTTAACACATTGATAATAATAATTTTCTCATTTTAAGAAAGCGCACAACAACTGCCGGAAAGTAACCAAACATTTCAAATTTTTGAAACACTGAGGCACAGGTAGGTAAAATGCCTCTACCTAAGCTTATAATCGTTTTCTTCGAAAAACCCTCCATTTGTGAAATAAATCCGACCATATTGTTATCTCTTATCGCAGGGACGGATTCATATCTATATATTTTTTTTCTTAACTTTTCAAGTAAGGAAAAGATAATCAGGTAGGTGATAGTAAATTCATTATTTTATTGTTGTCCATTGTTAGGGGCTAATCATATTAACAGTCACTAAGCTGGTACGAAAAATCTTTGAACCAACTTTACAGGGTTGTTGGTTATATTTGGACCAATAGATACCCCCCTTATTTGAAGAGCTAGAAAAATGGTTAAATTGGGAAAGTTATAGCATTTTTCCTGAACCGCCAGGAAATGTAAATAGAAAAACAATTGAACGTCGCATTAAAAAGTTATGATATAAACTTTTGTTTTTTCCAAAGGGGCACCCAGTATATTATTGCAATTTTGATTCTCCGGAAAATTCTAGATATGTTTCATTCATGATGTCCTATATCTACTTGCACATTCCTATCTTAGTTTTTCATAAGGTATCCAATGACATAAACTTCAGATTTAACATCGTACGCCCATGTATGGCACCGCACAATATATCACAAGACAAACCCTAAATATAACCTTACCAATTCCAAGATCTGCACAAATAAAAAATTCCATTATATATAATGGCATAAAAATGTTCAATCATTTACCTAACGAAATTAAAACGATTAGGGATAAAAAAAAATTCAAAAGTTCTGTGAGAAATGTTTTACTCGACAGAGCATTCTACTCGTTGGACGAATTTTATTCTGTCAAATTTTAGATTTTATTTTAGTTTCTTTTTGTTTGTTATGCTTTTTAAATCGACTGATACGTATGGGCATTCACTTTGTATGTGCTATTCTGTTGATTCTATTTTATTTTATTCTATTTTATTCCATTTTATTTTTTATCATAATTTAATTAATTGTAAAGATCAGAATTCTGATTTCTGTATATACCCTTCTTTGTTATGTATAACTTTATACTATAAATAACACCTCCAATTTTTAATAAACTGACGTCTAGTGACTAACATTAATATTGTTTGAAATTCATTTTATGTAATGTATGTTTTTGTATATACAGTGCTAGTCAAAAGTCCCCTCCCCCCCTCGTATCTTTTGAACGGGTATACTTATAATAATGAAATTTGGAGGGTGGAAATAAAGGATGTAGGCTTCTCAACTGGTCATAACAGGTGACGCAATAGTCATAAATGACGTCACAAGGCCACTGTGACCAATAATTTTAAATGGGACCCTATGGCAAGTGACAGCTCGTTTGAAAGGTATTGAAAATACCTATTCAGTCATACCAATTTTGTTTGGGTTTCGGCTGATTTTGATTGATAAATTGAAGAAATACGAAAATTATAGTTTCGCATTTAATTAATAAAGATTTTAAAGTACGCCTCTGGTTAATTGTCAAAAAGGTTGACGTTTTTGAATTCTCTACTTGTCAAAAGTGTTTATACCTTGAAAATTTACCTAAGCTATTGTTTAACAAGACGTTTAAGTGTTTACATCGGCAAAATGGTACGTACTGTAGCCGACAAAGTAGCAGCTATCTTAATAATTGGTGAATGTAGAAACAATTTCCATGCAGCGGAACGACTGTTTAATGAGAGGTACCCCGATCGCCCTATATCGAGGGTTTATTTGAGGGAGCTTCTTCGGAAGTTTGAAGCATCAGGTAGTGTTCAAGATGCCAAACGATCTGGTCGACCAACAATTAGTGATGACAAAAAAATTGACATAATTGGAGAAATGGTAGTAAACCCTACTTCTTCCACAGCCCAAGTTGCGTCTATCTGTGAAGTCAGTCAAAGGACAGTACATAGGGTGTTGGCTAAAAACAAATTTCATCCATACAAATTAAAAATGGTGCACCAACTTTCAGATGATGACCCCGACCGAAGACTAGAATTCTGTGAAACTATGTCCAATAAAATGAACCAACAACCAGGCTACATACAGACAATTTGTTTTAGTGACGAAAGTACTTTCTTTCTCAATGGAAATGTTAACACTCAAAATGTGAGGTATTGGAGTGACACAAATCCTCACATCTTTCGTGAAAAACATACTCAATTTCCAGAAAAAGTAAATGTTTGGGCAGGTATTTTGGGAAACCACATAGTTGGGCCTCTTTTTCTCAATGCTAACTTAACCGGTGAATTGTATCGGGAGATGTTACAAAATGATATTGAGTCGTTAATTCTTGAAATTCTAGAAGATAATCCAGATGAATTCGACAACTTGGAAATAACGTTTCAACAAGATGGTGCTCCTGCACACTATTACGGTGCAGTAAGACGTTACCTAGATGAAGAATATCGTGGTAGATGGATTGGACGACGAGGTTCGATCGAATGGCCAGCTCGGTCACCGGACCTTACACCATTAGATTTTTTCTATGGGGGTACTTGAAATCTAAGGTTTACGCTACAGCACCTGACAGTATTGCCATTCTGAAACAACGAATTGTTGAAGAATGTAGGGCAATTTCCGCTGACACACTGGGACGAGTACGACAAGAGTTTAGCAATAGGATGCATTACTGCCAGGAAGTAGATGGAGCACATTTTGAACACATATTATAAGAACTGGTTCTTAAATCTTTATTAATTAAATGCGAAACTATAATTTTCGTATTTCTTCAATTTATCAATCAAAATCAGCCGAAACCCAAACAAAATTGGTATGACTGAATAGGTATTTTCAATACCTTTCAAACGAGCTGTCACTTGCCATAGGGTCCCATTTAAAATTATTGGTCACAGTGGCCTTGTGACGTCATTTATGACTATTGCGTCACCTGTTATGACCAGTTGAGAAGCCTACATCCGTTTATTTCCACCCTCCAAATTTCATTATTATAAGTATACCCGTTCAAAAGATACGAGGGGGGGAGGGGACTTTTGACTAGCACTGTATAGACTTCTACTTATATGAATAATTCGACGTGTAGTAACCTGCTCTACAAATTTTGTGTTATAATGACAAGGTAAATTCAATATATTTTTGAATATGAAACGAGGTATGTATAAAAAATAAGCATATATTCAATTGCTATTGATGTTCTCTTTTTTCTTTTTTACTGTTTTTTTTCACTTTGTCAATAGGAATTATCATTCTTCAGACATTAAAGTAATTTTGATTTTTTTTTGGGGGTTTTCGGGGTCGAAGATTATAAATTCTTTTCAAAATTCATCAAATCAAAATGGTGGCTCCAAGATATCTGTGATTATGGTACGATTCTATTCAAAATTGGTATGTGGAGGTTTTCGGAGTCGGAGATTATAATTTTTTGTCAAAATTTATAAATTTAAGATGGCGGACGAATTTTGTAATTATGGTCCGATTCTATTCAATATTGGTAAGTGGGGGTTTTTGGGGACGGAGAATATAAATGTATGTGCAAATCAATGCTGGATCACGAAATGTTCGACTGCACTAGCGACACACCAAGAATTCTAAAATGGAATCGCAAGTACCTTACCTACGTGTTACATTTTGCAAGAATTCAAATCGACATCTTCCATGGAAAGGAAGGAAATTTTATTGTCGGCCAACGACCGCAGTGGGTGGGAAGACAAAGACGCTCGAACATGATGCTCGCTTTATTGCAAGAATAAACACCCACCAAGATGTGTTTTCCATTCGATGTGTGGAAATCAGTACAATTTGAACATCCGATGGTGTGGCAGTCTTGTTTTGTCGCCATTGAAGTCGAACATTTGACCAAGCCTCGATTTTCTCCTTAATTTTGCAGAAACTAATTAACCGATCTGAAGCTAGTAACGCATCAAAGTCATATACGTTTTTTTAAAGATTCCCAAACTGAATTTTCGAAGAACAAAATCAATTCCTCCCATTAACTTCGTATATCCTTTCTTGAGCAGGTTATTAGATCAGTTTTCAGCAAAATTATTGAACACATCATTTTGCGACTGATTCTGCGTTACAGCTTTTTGGGTATACGCTTTTTGGGCGAATATTCCACCCTTTCTAGCTTGTTCCGCCCCTTGGTTAGCGTACGCGCCCCCTAATAATGCTTCGATGAAAGAATTCGCTTCTGCTAAACAATATCTGGACAGATGGATTGTAATTAGAGGGTTCATTGACGGATTAATTTTTCTACCAGCTAGAAATGTGTCAAGATGCCCTTGTGACTGATCAACTCAAAGTAATGTCACATAAATAACCTATTTAAAAAAATCATCAGGATGCTTTGCAGTCAGAGTATCAGCAAATGAACTGAGCACTATTGTGCCAAAAAATGTGTACTTTGCTCTCATTGATTCCCATCTGCGATACGGTATATGTTTTTTGGAACGTGTTGCCAATACTTGTTTGATAGGGTGTTTGTCCCTACTACAAAAAAGAGGAGTTAGAAATATGTGTAGAGCTGGATTCAGGGATTCCTGTCGGCCTTTATTCACAAGACATAAAATCTTGACCTTGCCTTCCATACTTATTTTGGAAATGGTATGTCTGATGCAAAAAAAATATAGGAGTGAAATTTTTAGTTCACCTCGACGAAATACGAGAAATAAGCTCAATATAAGTTTACCGATTCCATTATCATCAAAAATTGGGAGGTCTTTCATATATACTGGAAAAAAAATGTTCAACCATTTGCCAATTGAGATTAAAGGTAAAACATGTTCCAATAAATTTAGAAAGACCGTAAAAAAGTTTCTGATATCAAAGGCCTATTATTCTTTAGACGAATTCTATTCAGATAGAAATTTTTATTCTATGGACAACAAAATTTTTATTTTGTGTTTTAGTACTTACAAAAGTATCTAAACTGTGCGACTATTTTAACGGTTTGTTGATTTCCATATTTTAACTCTGAACTGTATAGTTTGAAAATGTTTACGAAGTAGTTTTTTATGAGATATTATTATTTTATTTTAATATGTGGTACCTTGTAATTTTACTTTCTTTGCTTTTATCACTCCAAAATTTTGAAGTTACCAAATGGTATAGTACTTTAAAAATCTTAACTTTTATAAAAATCTTCAACTTTTATATCTTATATTTCTTAGAATAGTAACACTTTGTCAATGAGGTTTTATCTTCGACAATAAAGTAGGTACATTTTGATTTGATTTTGTAATATTTATTTCTCAAGGCAATTTACTAGATGTATTCATAAACAAGATTGATATTAACGGGAAAAATACTAACATAAACATTGTTAAGAAAAACTTAAGCAGACGGTTCTTTTTTTGTGGCAAATATTTTTTTATGAACGGCGATAGATGAATTTTCAAGGAAAACTGTCAAGATGCGCCCACCCTAGAGGGGATACGCAATCAAATTATTCATTGGTCAAACAAGCCGTTTACGGTACCTAGAAACGTTCTCAACTCTTTAACGTCAATCACGCTTCTCGTCGATGGACAAGTAGATAAACAAACGAAACCATAAACTTGT
Organism: Gonioctena quinquepunctata; assembly: GCA_018342105.1. Lineage (NCBI taxonomy): Eukaryota > Metazoa > Arthropoda > Insecta > Coleoptera > Chrysomelidae > Gonioctena > Gonioctena quinquepunctata. The sequence continues at coordinate 43,387 of JAFIRS010005702.1, read as the reverse complement.
TCGAACTACACGTACACGCTAATAGATAATAAATAGATTTCTTGTGTTTCTATTGCGTTTTATTGGAGCCCGAGGCGTCTGTTTCGTAACGCCGTATTAAAACACATTCAAGGCCGCGAAATCACATATGGAACGTCGAATCTGGGTTAAGAACGCATACACACAGAAATAACAGTTGGTTTTTAAACGAACGAATGTCGTGAATTGCTCTCGGAGGGAGAATCGAATCACCGACTTTCGGAAGTACAGCGACGAATGCGGTTTTACGGTTATGTGTTCCAAAGTCGATACGACCAAAAAATATATGGCCCCGGCCAGCCTGCCTTCTGATATCGATTCGTCTGTGTCAATTCCGAGCTTCAAAAAGTGCCACGAGGCAATTTTTTTGATCACCTAAATGAAACGAAATGCAAAAGAGAAATAAATCCCAACACACATTCCAAAATTAACGTCATATTGGCGCACAATTTGAAGAAGTTAAATTTTACATCGTATAATTTCGGCATGAATATGTGAAACTTTAATTGTAATCTATTATCTTTGTAGTTGATAACATGAACATAACGGTTTAAACTCTAGTAGAGGAAGATTGATGCATGTATACTTGATCCCGATTCTATATGCCTATATGAATGAGAAACTATCAAAAATAAATTGGAACTACACAATAATTGGCATGAATGAAAAATATAGAGACTTCTACAATAAAGTGTATGAGGTTTATGATGGAATAGCGCCTAAAAAAACAGTAAAAATTTATCCACATTATAGAGAATGGTATGATGAAGAAGTGAGGGAAGCAACAAAAAACAGGGATGATTGTTATAAAGAGTGGAAACAGAAGGGAACAGAAAATCTCAAAGAAATTTACAAACAAAAAAGAAACATAGCAGTAAAAACTATGAGAATGAAAAAGCGAGAATATTACGAAAGAAAAGTTGAGGAAAATAAAACAAACTCGGTTGAACTGTGGAGGGTAATGAAAAATATTTGTCCGAATAAAAATGAAAACCAGATAATAAGTGAAATAGAAATTAGTGATAATGAAATTATTAGTAATGGAAATGGTATGTCCAATAGGTTGAATAACTTCTTTGTGGAAAGTATCAAAAGTATAACAGATAATATCGAGCTAGCAGAAATTGACTTTCCAATTGCACCTAATTCAAATCTGGGGGTCACTTATGATACTATAGAAAACTTCTCACTATTAGATTTTAGAGAATTGAGAGATATTGTTTTTTCGTTGAATAATAAGGGGAGTCCAGATGAATTGAATGTTGCCTTTTTAAATGTTTCACAACCTTGCAGAACCATACTAAACCATTAATACTTCATTACTAACAGGGAGGTACCAATATCTAAGATTTCTACAATCATTCCTGTTCCGAAAAAACAAACTCTAATAAAGCCTCGGATCTAAGACCAGTAAACATGTTGAGCGCAATTGAAAAATAATTGAAAAAGCAGTCTATAACCAATTAGTAGATTATATTGAAAATAATAAACTGTTAAGTAAATACCAATCAGGGTTTAGAAATAAACATAGTTGTGAAACAGCAGTTCAGTGTGTACTAGATGATTGGAAAATATGCCTAGAAAAAATGAGACTACTGTTGCAGTATTTCTGATCTTCAGAGAGCTTTCGAAACAATACACAGAAATAGATTGTTAGAAAAATTAGTAGCAGTAGGAATAGATGGAATAGTCTTGAAATGGTTGGAAAGCTTTCTGGAGAACAGAAAACAAAAGCTTAGGATAAATAATAAAGTATCAGATGAAATAGAATGTAATCAAGGAGTACCACAGGGAAGTGTTCTGGGCCCCCTGTTGTTTCTGTTGTATGTTAATGATTTGCCGGAGATAGTAGGAGAGAGCTCAGTTCATTTATTTGCAGATGATACACTGATTTATTTCTCATGTAATGATCACACCAAACTCACGGAAACCATCAACAAAACTTTAAAATCGATTTACAGTTGGTGTTGTGCAAATTATTTGAAGATCAATGTTGAGAAGACCAAGTACATGGTAATAAGTAAAGAAAAAAAATTCAGAAACTTCTGTAACAAACATTTTGAGATAATGTTAGGTCCTGATAAGGTGGAACGGGTCAACCAATTTAAATATCTTGGGGTTCATGTGGATAGGGGTTACATTTTAAAGAACATGCCAACTTCATTATAAAGACGATAGCATTTAAAATACATTATTTATCTGTTGTGCCCCATATTTGTCAAGGTGGACAAAAATTTTACTGTACAATTCATTAGTGCTTCCTCATTTTACATATTGTTCTACAATTCTGTATCTACTGAAACAAAATGATTTAGCTCGTTTACAGAAACTCCAAAATAGGGCCATGCGCATAATTCTAAATTGCAAAAGACTAACACCAATAAGAGATATGTTAAAGCAACTAGAATGGTTACCAATTGATTTATTTCTCCTCTACCAAACATTAATCCTTATTTTCAAAATAAGAAACAAAATTTCCCCAACATATTTACAAGAAAAAGTTATGTACAATGACCAAATCCACGGATACAATACAAGATTCAGAACTGACTTCCATATTCAACAAGTCACATTAACACATACCCAAAATTCTGTTTTTTTCAAGGGACTTGATAGCTATAATAATATGCCAGAAGAGATCAAACGTTTAACATCTTTAACATCCTTCAAGACAAAGTTAAGATCATATTTTCTTAATCAATAAAAACCTAGTAGCCACTTCCTCATTTTGTTTGTTTCGATTTAATATTCAGTAACGACAGATATACAAATGTTTTAGTATGTTTAAAGTATTTTGTGTATTTATTAAATATTTTTTAGAATTTGTAGGAGCGTATAGATGTATGGTGTGCAAATAGGTGTAGTATTTGTGTATATGTATGTGTATATGTGTTGTATATACATTTTTATTTTTTGAACTTAGTCTATTTTAATCTGAAAGCATGCTATATATCGTTCTCATTGTAATCATTGCAATGACTTGACAATGTAAATTAGTAAAATGAACTAAATAAAGGATTTATATAAGTTTTTGTTTTATTGTTCTCAGACGGTAGCAACAGAATGACAAGTGACAGAAGAAAAAAAAACCATGTTCTTCGTTATATATATATATATATATATATATATATATATACCGGGTGATTCTCTAAGGTGGTTCACCCCTAGAACTTTTTTATTATTAAAGATAGAAAAACGAAATTTGGGGGTTGTGTATTATAGTTCAATTTAAATTTTTTGACATATTTACTTGCTTTGCCGTACTTCCGGTTTGACCGGAAATGGTCCCAACTTTTATTTCTAAATGGGACATCCTATATATTTTTACTTATTTCGATCGAGAATGACATTAAATCCAACAACACCTCACTTGTCAATATTTGACAAATAAAGTAATTTTTATTTTTCGATCTAGAATGCCATGGATCGTGTAAATCGCTTCATTCTTGATCAAGTAACATGGAAAAAATACGACTTTGAGGCTTATGACTTCACAGTCGTTTTAAGAATTATTTAAAAGTCGCAAATTTGAATTTTTTCAGTTAACTTGATTTTTTCAAATGGAAAGGGGGTGGCTCGTTCGCTTTTTGTGAAAGATCAACTTTTTACAAATAATTTGATACCACACACTTTCACTTTATTTTAACTAATTTTCTGAATAATTGCAAGAAGCGATCATACATAATAACAAATAATACGTATTTGGTATACTTATGCACTAAGTCCTGTTATTCTAGTTATCCGTGACAAACAATTGAAGCTGTTGCCAGGACTACCTAAACAAATAGGCTAGTGAATATGCTGTCACTTTTAAAAATTTATTTGTTGCGTAGTTTATAATTTGTTATGGAAAATTATACTAGAAGCGAGAAAATTGACATGTTGCTAATTTACGGAGAAGCAAAAAAGAATGCAACTGATGCAGCTCGAATTTATGCTCAGAGATTCCCTAATCGTCGCCATCCCACTCGGCATTATTTTCCAAAACTGGAAAGGAAAATTCGAAATGAACTAAAAGAAAATGCCAATAACTCCATCGTCAGTGAAGAAAAAGAAGTAGACGTGTTGGCCTATGTTGAAGTGAATTGTACGGCGTCAATTCGCCAAATTGTTTCTGAGTGTTATATAAGTTATTCGTTCGTTTGGAGAATTCTTCACAAATATAATTATCGATCATTCAAGTACCAACTACACCAACATCTTAACGATAACGACCACAACCGAAGATTAACTTATTGGTTTTTGACTAAAAGATGTACGTTTTCCATTTAAAATTATTTATTCAGATGAAACTCGATTCACCAACTTGGGTCTGTTCAATGGGAATAATAAAAGATACTGGTATCAAACAAATTTACATCTGATGCAAGAAGGAAATTTTCAAGAGCGATTTGGTTTGAATTGCTGGATGGGTATTATCGGAGGAAAACTTTTGGGGCCAATAATTTTGCGGAAAGATATCTACAGTTCCTTAGAAATCAAATTAATGATTTCATTGAATATTTGCCACTGGCTAATCAAGTTGATATCTATTTTCAACAAGATGGAGCGCCACCTCACAATTCTCAAGTCGTAAGAGAACATCTGGATGACACCCTCCAAGAAAAGTGAATTGGCACTTATGGACCTATTCAGTGGCCTGCGAGGTACATTCTTAAGTTGTCATCTTTTTTCAAAATCTATTATTTTTTTTTCATATTCTAGATCACCAGATCTTACTCCGCTAGTTTTTTTTTTCTCTGGTGAACAATAAAAAATTAGGTGTAAAACACAGCATCATCTACTCGTGAAGAACTGGAGTATAAAGTAAGGGTGGCATTCCAGAACATCACTGCGGAACAGCTAATCAATGTGGTGCACGCAACAATTAAAAAAGTTGAACTTTGCCGTGATCAAGGTTATTTTGAAAATTTGGAACCTTAATGGACTAATTTGCGACTTTTAAATAATTCTTAAAACGACTGTGAAGTCATAAGCCTCAAAGTCGTATTTTTTCCATGTTTTGATCAGGAATGAAGCGATTTACACGATCCATGCCATTCTAGATCGAAAAATAAAATTTGGAATATATATATATATATATATATATATATATATATATATATATATATATATATATATAATAGAATGCTGGATGAGACTTTCAAGATGAATGTTATTCTCGGTTCGCTGCTATTCCTGTTTTTTTTTGAAGTTTGTCAATGTCGCAAAAAAGTTAATTTATTTATAATTCTCACAGCTCTTTTTTCATTTCTGGATTACCTAATCTCTACGTATTCTCTATGGTCTGTTTCTATGAAATATTACGCATGAGGCCGTTTGTGACAAGGGTCTGGAAATAAATATTTCTCATTATGATACCAAATCACCGATAAATATCAAAATATGTGAAGCATCTTCAGTAATATCCCAATAATTCAAAGTATTTTCGAAGTCAGACTCATTTCAAAAACTCACAGCTGTATATTGTATAACAACCAATTTTCGCGCTCCCACACACAAAAAAAAAGTCTGGCAAGCTCATTTCAAAATAATTACTCATGACATAGTTTATATTATCCATGCACCAAAGATTTTAAAGGAATTTGCATTTGTGTACGTGCACTTTTTGAAGTTGCCAAACAAATTGATTGACGTGTGAAACATTTCTCACACCAAATAGTCCGCGAAGTTTCAAAATGGTGTCAGTTCGTATTTTGAAAAAAACAACTTTAAATGTCGTTCAATACAGCTCTTTGTTACAAGATTACAAACGGCAATTTTTTTCTCGCCTACTCGCTACCAATAATCCTATCAACTGAGAATTGCATTTTTAAATAAATCATGGTAAAAGAATTTTTGCATCACAATGTCCAATAGTCCAAATTAGATATGCTGAATAAAGGTCACACAATCATTATTTTATCGCTAACTAACTGAGCCGACAGACGCTGTCCTGTCCAAATTTCAATATTCCCTAATTTTTTTTTCCTGAAAACTCTCCGTTATCCCATTTTCCAGTTATTTCGTGTTCCCGTTTTTCCGTTTTCCCGAAAAAAATCGGTCAAGCTATTCTCAAGTTATGAGCTTACCAACACAAATAGACATTCATTTTTAGTATATCTTCTTTTAAATGATGTATCAAAAAAAAATTGTATAGTGATTACAGGAAGATATTAACCAAACTTTTAAACTCTGCCAAAGCCAACTATTTTAAGAATCTTTTTACAATACATAAAAATGATCCTCGCCAAACTTGGAAAACTATAAAGCATGCTACTAATGAAATTGAAGGCAAACAAAGTATTACTAGGATTATTGGTGAAGATAATAAAGATTACTTACACGAAAAAGATATCGCCCAAGAATTTAACAAATATTTTAGCTCTGTTGGAAAGAAATTAGCGTCAAAAATAAAAACCCCAAAAAATGTTACACCTAATTCAAATAAGGTAGACCAAAAACTTATTTTAGACAATATTAATGAAAATGAATTGATCATTATTATAGGTTCACTCAAAAATAATAACTCTTGCGCCCTGGATAACATTTCAAATATGATAATAAAACAATATCATAAATACCTTATTCAGCCTTTACTTTACTTAATAAATTTAATTTTTTCTACAGGGATCTTTCCCAACTCACTTAAGAATACAATAATAGTACCGCTACATAAGAATGGACCTAAGGATAGGTTACAAAATTACTGACCAATCGCTCTGACCAGTAGTGTCAGTAAAGTTGTTGAGAAATGCATTAAACTTCGTCTAACTAACTACATAAAAAAAAAAACTTCTTTCATGTAATCAATTTGGTTTTAGAGAGTCATGTAGTACTGAGGATGCCCTCATAAAGGTTAGCAGTCAGATAGTCTCCAGCTTTAATTCAAACAAAAAGTGCATGACCATTTTTCTCGACCTGGCGAAGGCTTTCGACACTGTGCCACACCACATTCTACTGGAACGGATGGATAATTGGGGCATCTCTGAATTGCCAAATAAACTAATCGCATCTTACCTAGATGGACGTGAGCAACAAGTTAAAATTGGAGATGCTCTGAGTCCACCGTGTCTGGTGGAATGTGGTGTGCCACAGGATACTGTCCTTGGGCCCTTATTATTTTCCATATATGTGAATGGCATTTTTTCATTTGTTACTGGAGATTGTCTGGTATGCTTTGCGGATGATACATGTATTATTATTAAAGCTGATACTTGGAAAGATGCAATTGAAAAAGCGGAAAAACTTATTTCTACTGTAAAACATTGGTTAGATTGTAGCTTACTTACAGTTAACACTGATAAAACAAAATTCATATGCTATTCTATGAGAAAATCTGGTCTACCACATATTGATTCTATTGTTATTCATGAATATGATTGTGATAATTACAATCAATGTAACTGTAATATAAAAATTGGCTCAGTTGATAACATAAAATACTTGGGTGTAAATTTTGATAATCTTTTAAAATGGGATACACACATTAACTACGTTAATATTAAACTACGTAAATTACTACACAAATTTTACATATTGCGAAATTCGATGTCAAAAAAATATTTGATAAATATCTATTATGCATTGGCAGAATCGGTTCTAAATTATAGAATTTGCATATGGGGAGCTACTTTCAAAAACCTCTTACTACCATTGGAAGTAACTCAAAAAGCATTATTGAAAATATGTTTATTTAAGTCAAAAAGGTTTCCATCTGTAGACCTATTTAATGAGGCCAATGTCTTCCAAATTCAACAACTATATATTGAATCTGTGATAAGATTATTGTGTAATAACAAAATCAATGATAGTATAACTAATCACCAATCAGAGATAAATACTAGATCTAAAAGTGAACATGCACGTATGTTACCTAGAATTTTTTATACTAGTGTAAAGAGATCCTTAATATATCTGGCCCCAAAGATTTATAATTCCTTACCACAGGAAGCTAAAGCAGTAAAATTTGCAAAGATAAAAAGAAATATAAAACCATGGATTTTAAGCACTAACTTTAACCATATATTCCTGTAATTGTCTTATTCAACCACATTTGTTACTGACCATTTTGTTTCAACACAAAATTCCTTTTATGTTATGAACTTGATATGTTTAGATACATAATATAATATAAACATAATATAATATAAAAATGCAATATTATTTGAATAGAAGCACGCACAAATTTTCAAATTTATTGGTCTTCTTAAGTACTTACTGAAATAATTTTTTACTAGAAATAAACGATTTTTTATTATTATTATTTATTTATTTATTAATATATAAAAGAATAACTGACTGACTGACATATCAACGCAAAACCCAAACTCCTGGGGCTAGGACCGTGAAAATTTGCATGTGGGTTTCTTTGACACTGTAGGTGAGCACTAAGGAAGGATTTTTGGAAATTTAACTCCTAAGGTGGTGAAAAAGGGGATGAAAGTTTGAATGAAGATCCGTCATTTTTGAATCATTAAATCTGACAACTGAATCACATAAAGAATACAAATACAAATTCCACGCGGACGAAGTCGCGGACACCAGCTAGTATTATATATTCCTGAAAACTTTTCCAGGTCAAAGAAATTTAGAATAACTTTTCCAAAAATCCTTTATTTCCCTGAAAACCTTATTCGGAGTATTACGAACATCCAAAGAAACAATTAACCAAATCGGTCCAGCCGTTGTTTTCATAAAATAAAAATAAAATTACCCTGACCGGGATTCGTTCCTGTGACCTTCCGCTTGGTAGGCGACAGTGTAACCGCTGCGCTATTTCCTCTTTGCTAATAAATGACTCGATAGTCTTTTTCTTTGCCAAATTTCTTATATGCCCGATTTTTCCAATTTCCGGGCAACTTTCCTAATTTTTTTCCGTATCAACCATCCTCTGGCTATTACGAACATTAAAAAAAACAGCCAAATGAGTCCAGCCGTTCTCACGTTTTGCGCTTACAAAGAATCGAGATCCATTTTTATTATATATGATCTATAGATAACTCGTTTGGTATCGGTTGTACATTGATTTCGGTCATTCTTCAAAATATTTATTTAAACATTGCCTATAAAAAACATATTCACAAGTTTTGGTTAGGATGTTTGATATATGAGTTCAAGAAAGTATGGACTGTGCAGTGCATTTGTTTTCGCACCACTTTCGGGATAGAATGCAAGGCATGGTTTTCCTAATAGGTCCAATTAAATATCACGTTTCATCATAATTTTCTTCTTTTTCGTTTACTTCATCTTCTTCGCCATCAACACCTTTTCAAAAATATTTGATCAATCCCAATATCGTTTATACTTTCTGAAGCATCCACTGTAGTATTATCATAAGTAGCATGTGAACATGATTGGCCACGACCAAAGGCCACAAATTATTGAGCACGGTAGTCATATTTCCTCGCAACTGCAACTTGAATCACAACATTTTGTACAATTACAAATAAATAAATATAATAAATTGTTTTATTTGTTTGACAATTTTTAATGCATACACTAAAAATCCCATTCAACGCGTAAAAGTGTCTCGATTTGGAGAATCTTCAAGTGCAGAAATTGAAATAGAGATCCACAACAATGTGCCGCGGAATACTGTGAATTCAACTACATCAATTTAGCGGCAATTCACGCTGTTTTGTTTGTAAAGAAAATACGAAATTGAGAAAGAAACGTCCAATGAAGAGTTAGCTTCTATTTTATGTGACTGGGCATTTAACATGAAGAAGAATAATGGTGAAGATTACAAACGATTTGGAAAACTATACACAAAAAATTACACGAAACGCAAAATTTTACAAGCAATTCCAGAAAAAAGACAGGTGAGTTCTGAAGCTTTTCACAAAACTTATATGTACGCTTTCACTCACTACACTCATGAGTAACGTTCACGTTCATTGTTTATTAAATGCTGGAAAATACCAAACACACCTCCACACGCCGGAAATTGGCGCGAGTTACAGTTTAAGTAACACGTATTGTTACGAATGTTCTGACGTTAGCATGGGGACTGCGTACGGTCTGCCGCTCACAGTCTAAGTACCTCTACACGGGATTAGGACGTCAGGTTTTAACGTCTAGTGAGAAACACCAACCTGGATCTTCATTAATCGCAAGGGATTACTCTATTACCATATTAGTCCAAATGCCGTGTAGAATGTATTTGGCTGTGTAGGTTGTGAAAAATCCACCAGGATTTTTAAAAATATCCAATGTATGTATGTCGACTTCTACGTATAGGAAATGTCCGGTAGAATGAAAATATGGGATCATTTCATTCACAGCATCATGAGTGTATACATACCATAGACAAATTAAAAATAAAGAGACTGTTTGAAACATTGGCGATCTTGACCACCAAGTTTATGGTACGGCTAGTCGTGCATGGAGGCGCTGACCGCAATCGACAGATGACTGATGACATGATAATTTTCTAATTTCGACATTTGTCAGAAAATAGAAGTTTATTGTTTACACATGTATTTTTTATTATGACAAACCATGCAATAATTCTTCTACTGTTATTGTCATCGAAAAATTAATTATAGAAATTATACTATGTACTTGAATTAGGAACCCAACGTTGAAAATAGAATGGTTTGTAATTCGAGTTGAAATGCTGAAATTCCTGGAAATATTATTTCACAAGATAAAATATAAACTGCTTTTCACAAACTGATACTTATTTCCATTCATCAGTTGCAGAAATTGTTTCACAAACTGATACTTATTTCCATCCATCAGTTTCCCATTTCCTATCACCATCTGAGGAAGTACAAAGTATATGGTCTACTTGATTATCATCAAACTGGATTATTTGTTATACCTACTCGTTCTCCTTTGTGCTAATAAATTAACAAGATTATTAAAGGTTTGTTATAAATGTAATTTGTTTTTATTTTGGTTGATTTCATGATAAGACTGAAGAATATTTTTAATATCGTAGTTTTTCAGAATTTTATTATTGTTTTGACTGTAGTTGTACCTTGTCCTAGATAAAATAAAATGTGTTTTATATAGTGTTCAACTTATTTTTCTTGTGTTATAAGAACTTTAATTTTGTTCTTGAAATCATGAAACAAAGATTGATTTTGAATCTGTATTCTGACCACGAACGAACTAACAGATTCTACGAATCGATTACTGTATATATTTTATTAGTGATCGATTTGCCATTCCCTTCATATGATACAACCATTCATATGAAATACAGGAATGGAAAATCGATCACTTATAAAATATATACCATATCAACTATATAAAAGTAACAAATTTAAAAACCCCGCCTTATCTCAATCGGTAACTGAAGATAAATCTGCTTTACCAACTGTACTAACCATAGACAAATTAAAAATAAAGAAACTGTTTGAAACATTGGCGATCTTGACCACCAAGTTTTTGGTACGGCCAGTCGCGCATGGAGGCGCTGCCCGCAATCGACAGACGAATGAAGACATGATAATTTTCCAATTTCGACGTTTGTCAGAAAATGACAAACCACGTAATAATTCTTCTACTGTTATTGTCATCGAAAAATTAATGATAGAAATTATACTATGGACTTGAATTCGGAACCCAACGTCGAAAATAGAATGTTTTGTTATTCGAGTTGACGCTGAAATTCCTGGAAATATTCTTTTACAAGGTGAAATATAAGCTGCTTTTTACAAACTGATACTTATTTCCATCCATCAGTTACAGAATTTTTTCCACAAATTGGTATTTATTTCCATCCAAAAGTTTCCATTTCCTATCACCATTTGAGGAAGTACGAAGTACATGGTCTACTTAATGATTATCATCAAACTGGAGTATTTGTTATACCTACTCGTTATTCTTTGTTCTAATAAATTAACAAAATTATTGAAGGTATCTTGTAAATGTAATTTGTTTTCATTTTGGTTGATTTCATGATAAAACTGAAGAATGTTTTTAATTTTGTTGTTTTTCAGAGTTTTATTATTGTTTTGTCTTAGATAAAATAAAATGTATTTTTATGATGGTGTTTAACTTATCATTCTTATTTTATAAGAACTTTAATTTTGTTCCTTGATATCATGAAACAAAGATTTATTTTGAAACTTAATTTTAACCACGAACTAACATTCTACGAATCGATTACTGTATATATTTTATTAGTGATCGATTTGCCATTCCTGTATTTCATATGATACAACCATATCATATGAAATACGGGAAATCAAATCAATCACTTATAAAATACAGGGTGTAACTGAATAAGTGTAAAACATTTAAGGAGGTGATTCCTCATCGAAAAAAAGATAGGATCTTTCATATAAAGAAACTTCATTGGAGCATCCCTTGTTAAGATACAGCCCCTTAAAGGGGGTACATAAAATTTGTATAACAATTTTTTTCACAAGCACTGAAAAAGTTACAATATTGAAATTAACCTGACGTTTTGTACTACCAAAAAGACACTTAGCCAGTAATTTATTTGGTTTACCCCATGGTTGTAGGGTGAAAAACGCAACCCTAAAATTTATTTCCAATGTAACTTTTTGTCTTATTATTTGTTTACCATTTATTTCCGATAGCCTGTTTCATTCTAAACAAAAAATGTCTCTTGGGTTTTTTGCCCAAAATAAACCAGTAAGCAGCAAAACATTATTTTACGAACAACTACAGAGATACATCGTCATAAATGCGAAAATACGAAACTAATCTATCTAGTAGGTCGCTATTAGCGATAGTGACAATTAAATTGGTATGACGCTGTCAGTTTGGGAATTTTCGAAATTGAATTAATACTAATTGTGTGTTGTTGTTCTGTTCTTAATTTGTTACTTTAATAATTCACTTGTTAATAAAATGGCATACACAAATGAGGAAATGGCTGATATGCATTACGTTTACGGTCTGTCGCAGGGGAATGGGTTAGAAGCTTCTAGAAGATATGCTGAAATGTATCCTCAACGGCAGCATCCTTCACATAGAATATTTGCTCGACTTCATCAACGATTACGAGAATATGGTTCATTCGACAAAGAACGCAGGATTGTGGTCGCCATCGAGAAATACGAACACCACAGCTTGAGGAAGCAGTACTTAATTTGATTGAAGAACAACCTACTACCAGTACTAGAAAGATTGCTTTCCAGCTAAATGTTGATCATATGACGGTATTTCGAATTTTAAAGGAACAACTCTTATACCCTTACCATCTGCAACGAGTACAGGCACTGTTACCGCGAGACTTTCCGAACCGTCTTGAATTTTGCAATTGGATGCTGGAAATGATTAGAAGAAATTGTGACTTTCTGAAGACGATAGAATTCACAGACGAATGTAGTTTTCTCGGGACAAGATTATTAATTTTCATAATTACCACATATGGGCTGATGAAAACCCTCACGCTATTGTCGAAACTAGCCATCAAGAACAGTTTCTCTTAACGTGTGGCTCGAGTTATTGGGGATGATTTAATTGGGCCTCATTTTCTACCTCCTCGATTAAATGGTGAGGCATACGTTCAATTTTTAAGAGAAGTGCATCCAGTACTGCTGGAGGAAGTTCCTTTGGGCGTCAGAAGGATATGTTTTTATGCATGATGGGGCTCCGCCCATTTTAGTCAAGTAGCACGTCAGCATTTAACTGAAACATATGCAAATCAGTGGATAGGTCGAGGAGGACCACATAAATGGCCCGCTCGATCCCCGGATCTCAATCCTCTCGATTTCTCTATTTGGGGCCATTCACAGCATTTGGTATATCGTACTCCTGTTCGCGATGTAGAGGACTTAAGAAACCGCATCATCGATGCGTGCAGGGTAATCAGAGAGACTCCAGGAATATTTGAGCGAATACGTAGCTCAATGCGCTGACGTCTAGACGCATGCGTAATGTTTGAAGGTAGACATATTGAACATTCACTATGATTTCTACATGTTGTGTGTTTTGTTATTAATAACTTAGTTTTGTTTATTACCCTTTAATCGTTTAATGCAGGTACTAACTACAAAATAACAATAAATCCAGTTCGCATTTATGACGATGTATCTCTGTAGTTGTTCGTAAAATAATGTTTTGCTGCTTACTGGTTTATTTTGGGCAAAAAACCCAAGAGACATTTTTTGTTTAGAATGAAACAGGCTATCGGAAATAAATTTAAATGGTAAACAAATAATAAGACAAAAGTTACATTGGAAATAAATTTTAGGGTTGCGTTTTCACCCTTACAACCATGGGGTAAACCAAATAAATTACTGGCTAAGTGTCTTTTGGTAGTACAAAACGTCAGGTTAATTTCAATATTGTAACTTTTTCAGTGCTTGTGAAAAAAATTGTTATACAAATTTTATGTACCCCCTTTAAGGGGCTGTATCTTAACAAGGGATGCTCCAATGAAGTTTCTTTATATGAAAGATCCTATCTTTTTTTCGATGAGGAATCACCTCCTTAAATGTTTTACACTTATTCAGTTACACCCTGTATATACCATATCAACCATATTATTAAAGTAATACATTTAAAAAACCCGCCTTATCTCAATCGGTAGCTGAAGAGAAATCTGTTTTACCAGCTGTACTGAATTAGTTCGGCCAGTTGCGAGATATGTCGCCACTGTCTAAACGTGGTGCTAACTTTTTCTGCAGGTTTGACAACTCTCTTTATTTTTGGTTTCTCTATGGTACTAACTTAGTTCGGCCAGTTGCGAGATATGTCGCCACTGTCTAAACGTGGTGCCAACTTTTTCTGCAGGTTTGACAACTCTCTTTATTTTTAGTTTCTCTATGCTACATACAGTGCGGCTTTTTATAGGTTCGACATAGATCGATGGGACAAAAACAGTTTGAATGATCAACCGAAATTAAAGATATTGTGATTGCTCGAAAATTTCAAATGGCATGGGAGGTCAAGTGTCACATCGTTGAACAGATAATTCCCCATCCTATTTGTTTTTTTTTTTTCATTTAAACGTTTTTTCACAATATGCCTTTGAAATGTCAAGTATAAGTGCGGTTTGATGTGAATCAATGAAACATGAAATATATTGAATGGTATTACCGGTCCTACTTTTTGAGAGAAGATACATTACAATTACTCGACAGAGGGCGCTGAGGGCACATCAACTTGAAAATTTCGAAAGGCCTAGAGGTCGAGTTGCACATCTTTGAAAATGTAATTAATTTTTTTTTCAACTGTGGTTGTTCTAAGGAATTACAATTGCGAGTGCGGATTTTTATTGTCCCCCGAGTAGTCCCCCCTCCCTGTTGACTTTTGAACGGTTCGACATAAGAAATGATTCTAACTTTTTCCATCTTTGCAAAGTGAGATTGCTTCTTGAAAATGTGTTTCCCATTTCTTCCGGTCTTCCTGATGATCGTGGAAGCGTGAAATAGATTTTCGCCGACAAAAATGTATTGAAGACCTAGTGAATGCGATGTCTCTCTTGTGTCAATGTTACGAATGATTTCTGGTGAGTACTCTTTTTTTGGAAAACCTTCTTTGCGTCATTCATCTCCATGAGTTCTTAATTAAGACTGGAATAGAAAATCAAATAACTATCTATATGAAAATGCAAATTTTCAATTTAATGTTTTTTTTTTTTAATTAGGGTTTATTCAGAATATCTATCAGATGTAGTTCAATGTCCAGCGTGGCTTTAGCCGGGGAAGTAGTTGTTTTCTGTTAGACATTCACAAAAAATAACTTCATTTTTATCGTGGATTTTTCAATTCACAGAAAAATATTTTTATCAATATCCAATTGAGAATGTTTCCCTTTTCAACATGAATACCTCACAAGAGGTTATCTTGACGATGGAAGATAGTGACTAAAGTTTATCTTTCAGTCGCAGATGATTCCACATCTGATTTTATGAACATCCTGTTCATATTTTCAACAAATAAAACTAGATGATTGAAGAGAGAATTGAGTTATCTTTTCAACGATATGCCACTTGACCCCCCATGCTATTTGAAATTTTCAAGTTGATGTGCCCCTCCGCGCCATCTATCGAGCAATCACAATGTCTTTTATTTCAGAAAGTTTTATCGGTAATATCATTCAAAATAATTTTTGTCACATTGTTCTACGTCGAACCGTTCAAAAGTTAACAAGGGGTACTATAAAAAACCGCACGGTATATAGCCTCCATAAAGTTTAGAGCTCGTTATCTTGAAACTTTTGGTTCCACTACAAATTTGTATTACCTTT
Organism: Gonioctena quinquepunctata; assembly: GCA_018342105.1. Classification (NCBI taxonomy): domain Eukaryota; kingdom Metazoa; phylum Arthropoda; class Insecta; order Coleoptera; family Chrysomelidae; genus Gonioctena; species Gonioctena quinquepunctata. Next base: position 27,208 of record JAFIRS010005702.1, on the reverse strand, counting down.
TTCGTATAGCGTTTCTAGATCAATCAATAACTTATATATTCACCAAAATCAGTGTATAATCAACAGATAACGCGTTTTTAGGCCAGTCAAAATAGACCGTCAATTCATATTAATTACAAACATTTCTTAGGCACTGCCGTATGTTGAGACATCCAGTAAAGACTAATTATAAAAATTTGCACACTCATCCGGTGACCGGAAATTACTCAAATTCGCATAAAACGTTAGTTAGCAATATTTCCTTGGACAAAATTGCAAACATTGTGCAAATTTGTGGTAAAATCATGGTTCCGTCACCCCTAAAATGCTTTAAATTTGCAAACTTTTCATGTGTACGGAAAATCAAAAAATTATGGATAAAGCTAAAAACAGTGTCAGGGGCAAAGTTTTAGGGGTCACGAAATTGCAAACAATGTTTTCGTGCTTTGCAAATTTTGGTGGCATAATTTTAAGTCGCCAATTGAGTTTGCACCTTTTTCAGTATCCCGGAAGATGGCGGAAATGAACATTATTGTTAGAAGCAATTTTAGCAAATGCCACAAAATTACAAACTTTGTGTGTGTGAACTATCGTCCAAAATATCCTTAAGTACACCCAACAGAGATTTAAGAAAGCACGAAACTTTTAATACACCATTTAGAAAAACAAATTCAGGATTAAACTCTCCCATTTGTAGAATGGTGAGAACTTTCAATAGCCACTGTAATGACATCGCAATATTCAGGCTTTCATTTCTAAGATTTAAAAACTACGTGAAATCCATGTTCTGCCTTCGTTCAACCTAATAATGATTATTTTCACTTCAATATACAGATAATATCTCATTTGAATTGTTTATATATTGTTTATATGTTGTTCACATTGTACATAGGTATATTGTCACTTTATTCATATTTATTCATATTTGTTCAATTTATTCATATTTGTTCACATTTATTCATATTTGTTCATATTTATTCTATAATGCATCATTGTTTATCTTGTAAGTTATTTTAGCTCACTATTCGATTACTATTAGATTACCTAAAAAGAGGATACTCGTTGGATTTATCTGTTTGTATCCCTACTTTGTAATAAATAAATAAATAAATTATTTTCTTAAAGTTCTGCTATGACAAACAAGTCCACGAATGAATTTGCAACCCAATAAAATGTCTGGAAAGCTAGGCAATAGAATATTCCTCTAGGAAAAACTATGCATACATAATATTTTATCACTATATTTCAACTTCAAGCACATATGAATTAAATTTGTGAGTTTGTGATCTCGCCTATTATCTGTTTTTTAGAGAAAAATGGAGTAAATCTCGTAAAATGTAAAAGAATTCGAACAGTATTCTCTAATGTAAACTCTATTGTTTTATTGAAAAAAAGGTCAAGATTTGCAAAAATTGTTATAAAGACTTGATTTAAGTGTTTCAGACTATAGGTAAGTGCTGATTACTCAATTTGAGAAACTTCAATCAAAATTCAGTGTTCTAGACTTGACTTCATGGGTATAAAGTTAACAAGAGTGTACGAAACATGCCAAAAGAGTGTCACTCAAAAAAATCGACTAAATTGACAATATTTCATTGCACTGCTTTCCCGACTGTTTATAGGGTTGCAAATTTATAGGTAGACTTGTTTGCCATTCCAGAATTTGGAGAAAAAATTGGCACAAAGTTTGGAATTTTGTGTAATCCGCGAAAATCGACTTAATTGATAATATTCTATTGCCCTGTTTTCCCGACGTTTATAGGGTTGCAAATTCATAGAGGACTTGTTTGCCATTTCTAACTTTGAGAAAAAATTGCACAAAGTTGGGAATTTTGTGTCATCCGCGAAAATCGACTTAATTGAAAATATTCTATAGCCCGGTTTTCCCGACATTTTATAGGGTTGCAAATTTATACGTAGACTTGTTTGCCATAGCAGAACTTTAAGAAAAAAATGCACAAAGTTTAGAATTTTGTGCCATTTGGAAATTGCTTCTAACAATAATGTTCATTTCCGCCATCTTCCGCATACTGAAAAAGGTGCAAACTCAATTGGCGACTTAAAATTATGCCACCAAAATTTGAAAGCACGAAAACATTGTTTGCAATTTCCTGACCCCTAAAACTTTGCTCCTGACACTGTTTTTAGCGTTATCCATAATTTTTGGATGTTCCGTACACATGAAAAGTTTGCAAATTTAAAGCATTTTAGGGGTGACGGAACCATGATTTTACCACAAATTTGCACAATGTTTGCAATTTTGTCCAAGGAGATATTGCTAATTAACGTTTTATGCGGATTTGAGTAATTTCCGGTCACCGGATGAGTGTGCAAATTTTTATATTTAGTCTTCACTTCAACATACGGCAGTGCTAAGAAATGTTTGTAATTAATAATAATAATAATAATAAATCTTTATTTACCAAGAACACTTAAAGTAGGTTTCGTCAAATACAGTTAATACAAACTGACACGTTCATGTATAAATGAGTATGTTTGCTTTTTCATATAATATTGCATATATACTTGTTAAGATAGAGAGTAGATTAAAGCTATGGATATACACTTGGATCGAATAAGAGGTGTGAAGTATCTTGATTAACTGCCAATCATTTGTTATTTGTTATCTAATCCTAGGTTGGAAATGACAGTACCCTTAGTAGCTAATTTATTGCATGAATTCTGCAAGATTATAAAAACATTTTTCTACTAAGTATTCTTTTAATGCTTTTCTGAATGCTTGATATGATTTTAAACTCTTTATATTTTCCGGAGTTTATTGAAAACTTCGGACCTGCATAGTTTGGTGATTTTTTAAATTTACTGAGGTTGCATTTAGTGAGATGTAGCTTTTCAGCATTTCTAGTTTTATAATTATGCACGTTGCTATTCTTAAGGAAGTTATTTTCATTTGTGTACATATAACATGATATTTTGAATAGGTAGATGCTTGTTAGGGACAGTATTTTGTTTTTTTTCAGGACTGTTCTGCATGAATCTCTGTAGCCCATATTGAAAATTATTCTTATTATTCTTTTTTGCATAGTGAAGACTCTAGAAACATCCGTTGATTGGCCCCAAACGACTATGTTGTAACTCATTACCGAGTATGCTAAGGAGTAGTAAGCTGTCATTAGATTTTTCATATCTATTTCCTTCTTCAGGTTCAAGATCGCGAAGGTTGCTTTTGCAAGTTTGGAACATATATTGTCTATTTCCAGTGTGAAGTGTAGTTTGCTGTCTATGACAGTTCCTAGAAATTTTGTGCTGCCTTTGAATTCTATACTGTTTATTGTGGGGGTTATGTCGCTGTTCATATTGGAAAAATAAACACATACCGATTTTGATTTATTTACCATTAGTGAATTTTGTTGACACCAGGATTCAAACTGTTTTGTGATGTTTTCTATTTTAGATCTAATTCTCTTATGGTTGATGCCTCGATTATCACAGAAGTGTCATCAGCGTACATAAAAATCTGCCCTTCTGTAATATAATCTGGAAGGTCGTTCACAAAAATTAAGAATAGAAGTGGCCCCAATACAGAGCCTTGAGGCACACCAATATCGACACATTTTTCGGTTGACAATACCTCTTCTATAGACACACTAATTTTTCTGTTGGATATATATGATTCTATCCACTTCAGTAGGTTCCCCCTGATCCCTAGTGTTGATAGTTTGTTAAGAAGATACTGATGATTTACGCAGTCAAAGGCTGCAGTTAGGTCGAAGAAAACACCAGCTACTTTCCTTCCCGTATCTAGATGTTTATAGATAGTCTGAGTAAATTCTATGGTGGCTAGTTCAGTTGATTTTGCTGTTCGATATCCAAATTGAGAAGGGGATAGAATATTGTATTTTTCGAGAAAATTGTATAACCTATATGCAATACCTTTTTCAGTTAGTTTGGAAAGATGACTGAGTAGTACTATGGGTCTATAGTTTTCGGCTGTTTGTGGATTATTTCATTCATTATTGTGAATTGGCGGTCTATTTTGGCTGGCGTATTTTGGGAAAAACGTATTTTTGTGATTTCTTATCTTGAAAAACTATCCACCAGGATTTATTAAGAAGCTTGTACTGTCTTTCGCCTAAAACGACTGGGTAACGAAGTCAACCAGTTAATCGGAAATTCCAGACATACCCCAAGCCTCAAACCAACCTAAACATCCGACCGGCTACAGAGTCGACCAGACTCGACAGCCGGGTCAGACGATATTTTTAATTGGGTGATTTAAAAATAGTACCGATCCGAAAGAAGAAAAAAAGATTCACAAGCCCGAACCAAACACTTTCTCGGATTCGTGAAAACCAATTAAGTAAAATATGGTATTCAACAAAACTATAACCGATCGATTTCAACATGCGAAACCGATGACATAATTCCGATTTCCTACATTATTACCATTCCGACACGTTGCCACGTCTCACGTCTCATACATGGTGCGTGAGGAAGAATACTGAAAATCCTCGAAACTGCTTCAATTGAAAATGAAGATATAGAAGACATTCTTGGGCGTAATTGTTATCAACTTTGCCGTATGATAAATTGTTTTCTCTTTGGATAATTTCCCATAGTAGTACTTTCCTTCCTTGCGATACCGAAAGTATTTTTTCAGGAAGGTTTTCATTGCGTTCTGATCCCTCGGGTGTGAAGTTATCCACAACCACAACATACACTGAGAAAAATGTAACTCGGCTCTGTTTCTCGTTAAAATGACAATGTAGGGCTTATTCCAGTACATGATAAAAAAATTTAGGTTGATAAGTGTAAGAAATTATATTTAGAATGCGTATCACTCCGGGGGCGAGGGTGTGATCGGTATGGAAATGTTGAAAAAAATTAATTTACATTCAAACGACACTGGAATACATAGCACCTAATATATTAAATCATTTGTCGGCCCGTCGGGGGTTGAGTTTTGGGGGTGGAAGTATAAAAAAAACAAAATTCAGTTTAAACGACAGTGCAGAGTTTTCCAGTATGCAAAATCAAATTCAGGAGGTTGAAATACATACTACCTGATACATTAAATCATTTGTCGGAGGGTGAATTTTGGGGGTGGAACTATTGAAGAAAAACAAAATTCAGTTTAAACGACAGTGTAGAGTTTTTTAGTATGTAGAATTGAATTCAGAAGGTCGCAATACATACCACCTAATATATGAAATCATCTGTCGCCCCTTCAAAGGGTGTGTATTGGGGGTGGAATGTTGAAAAAAATCGAAAACGGCAGTGTAGAGTTTTCTAGGATGCAGATTTCATATACCAGGTAGTATGTATTTCGACCTCCTGAATTCGATTTTGCATACTAGAAAACTCTACACTGTCGTTTAAACTGAAATTTGTTTTTTTTTTATATTTCCACCCTCAAAACTCACCCCCCGACAAATTATTTCATATATCAGGTGGTATGTATATCGACCTCCTGGATTCAATTTTGCATACTAGAAAACTATACACTGTCGTTTAAACTGAATAACTCACCCTCCGACGGGGCGACAAATTATTTCATATATCAGGTAATATGTATCTATTTCGACTTCCTGAATTCGATCCTGCTTACTAGAAAACTCGATTTAAACTGGATTTTCATTTATTTCTACATTTCCACCCCCAAAACTCACCCTCCGACTGGGCGACAAATGATTTCATATATCAGGTGCTATGTATTCCAACCTCCTGAATTTGATTCTGCAAACGAAAAAACTCTACAGTGCCATTTGAATACTTTCTTGCATATTGTTGTTTTGACAGATCAACTGACAAACAAACCTAACCTCAAATTCATAATACTCCACTTAGATAAGAGTTAAGGTCTGAAATAATTTTTGTGAAAAACTGAAGATAAGTACTCCTAATTTGTTGAAGTTTATGTTGGAGTATCATTATCAAAGCCATTACTGATTGAATTATCTAGGAAAATATTATCCAATCAACATGTTTTTGATGAAGAAAAACAATTATTGTGTATTAATATCTACTTAAATGATAGAAACGGTTTAGTGGGTACACTACGCATAGAAACAAACAAGGCATTAAAGCAAATTTTCAAATGGACCACCATTTTGTTAAATACACAATTGGCATCTCCGTATCATCGACTGTCGCACGCTTTGGAATATTCCTGGTGTATCCTGTATTAACGTACATGCTGCTAAATTTATTGCCGTTAAATCTTCCACAGATTCTACAGGTGTTTCATACACTAGGAATTTAAGGTATCCCCACAAAAAAAAATCTAGTGAAGTTAAATCCGGAGAACGTGCAGGCCAATGTATGGGACCACGTCTACCTATCCACCTATCATGGAATGTTTGATCAAGAAATTGACGAACGATTCGTTGGAAATGGGCCGGTGCTCCGTCATATTGATACCACATTCTTTGACGAACCAATAGAGGTACGTCTTCAAGTAGCACAGGTAAAACATATTCAAGAAACACTCGGTAGTTCTGCCCATTCAAACGGGGAGGAAGAAGACATGGTCCAACGATATGATTTTCGATAATTCTTAACCAAATATTCACTGAAATATTTTGCTGGTAGCCTTTTCGAAACATTCCAAGATTGCAACTATTTTTCACGAATCGAAAGAAATCATTTGAGTAGATATTAATACACAATAATTGTTTTTCTTCATCAAAAACATGTTGATTGGATATTTTCCTAGATAATTCAATCAGAAATAGCTTTGATAATGATACTCCAACATAAACTAAATTTGTTTCAAGGTTCATGTTCATACCTTGATAGCAACTTTTCACCTCGAAATGTGGTGAGGAATCTGTAGTCGGAGTTTGTCGGTCTTATTCTGACTCACCCTGTATATACAACCCCAAAATTTTACATTAGTTAGGCAAAGCCAAAAAAAAATATTCAAATTAATTGAAAAATTTGGATTTCACGAGGATTTCATCACGATTTCTTCCAAAAACAATGATTTCCCTTTTTGCCTCGTCCAACAATATGTGACAAGCAGAAACTTATTCAATTGAGTACAGATCTTCATTTATTTGACTACATACATGAGGGGATGAGAAGTAAAGAGGTACAAGTGACTTGAAAATGATAAGTAAGGTATAGTTACGTATATGATATAGTTAATACATAATGAAATGTTGGTGGCAAAGGGATACAAGTGCTGAGATTTAGCGGTGACAAAGCATTACACGGACTTGAAAGTTTCAGGGAATTTATCAATATAATTTAACTTTGAATTGCGTTTTCACAAAATGATGGAATTGTCACTTGTACCCCTTGGCTTCTCACCCCCTCATATGTGATAAATTGAATCGAAGGTAGATTTTCGTATTGTTGGATGGTGCAGTATTAAGAATTTGTGTAAGTCGGCAGTATATATCGAAAAAAAACAAAGGACCTAAGATATTACCGTGGGGAACACCACCTTCAATTGAAATCAGATCTTTGTATTCTCGATTATTATATTAACAAGTTGGTAAATATCTAGTTACATCACACATGCACTCCGAATATGGGGAAAACACTTTTCTTACGTGTTTTTGCCTCCTGAACACGAATCCGGAAGGAAATGCGGCGTTCATACCGTTTCAAGTATCGTTTTCGAAATAATTTACAGTTTCTGCAAAAACTCACTCAAATGCCTCCTTCTTAGCAAACATACTAATCATTATTTGACACTTTGCACAAAATATCATCGTTTTTATCGAAAAAGATCCTCCTTCTTACACAGTCCGATTCATTTATTGCCAACATGAAAAATTAAAAAAGTTAATAAATGTCATCTGTCGAATAAATTAGATTGTTCATTTGCAACTGTGTAAGGAGGATTTTTTCGATAAAAACGACGATATTTTGTACAAAGTTGTGCCGAAAATAAGTGATTTAGGGTGTATTGTTTATGCTGGTTAAAAGAAGGAGGCATTTTGCGTGAGTTTTGTGCGAGAAAACGGTGCTTGAAATTTATTTCGGAAAAAGCGATGTAACTCTGAAACGGTATGAGACCGCCGCATTATTCGGAGTGCATGTGTGATGTAACTAGATATTTACCAACAAGTTCATTCCAAATAACTCTAAATGCATTAATCTTGACGATATGAAAAATCTACTTGATTACTTGAACACGAGATATTTTTTTGCCTATTCACATTACGAACATTTGAAAGAATATTTCCTCATCGGCAGATCTCCAGTCCGGACATGAGAATCAAGTTCTAGATTTACCAAAAATAAAGATTAAAAACCAATTACATTTTCGACAACAACCGGAAGCTATTTCTAGAAACGCGCAGGAATCTATGTTTCAAAAAAATAAACTTTTTGTTCGAGTCTCATTTCAACATTACCGATTTATGACTGACGCCATTCGAGAAACAAACAATGGAAAACCACAGAGCCAGCCGATGAAGAAATCGTTACGGTGCGAAACTTTCTACCTGTAAAAAAATCGATGTGGCAACGATGCCCATTGACGTCACAACCACCGATCCGCCGCTGAAATGATCAATGAAGCTGAAGGTATATATCGACACAAACATAATATAGGTCAAGCTGATTCAAGTCTGAAAGAATCATCTGACAGTATCTGGAGATAATCTTTTCAGCCGGTAAACAAATGCCAATATGGTTTCGGGACGAATAAACACAAGTGATTTCCTTTGTTATCTCGTCGACAAAGGAAACAAATGATTTATCCAATTGGCCGCGGACGAATCATCCGGCAAAACGGGTCGCCCCCGCAAAATCCCAGCAAGCAGCTGATCGAGTCGGTAACACCCACCACCTGTACCCACAGTTGCATGCGACAAAAGAAGAAAGTCATCCTAGGCCTACTTCGATATTATTAGCGAACAACCTTCGATCGCCCGAGCCGCTTTACTAGGTTAATTACGTTCGATTTGACATTGAACAAATGACAGTACTTGCAGCTAGCGTCATAGCTGGCTGCGAACACGTAACAGATACACGCATAACGGCGAGAGAAAAAAAAAGCTAGCTAGCCAACCAAGAAGACTCACTCACCTGAGCTGAAGTGAGAGCGTTTGTTGTCACCGTTCTCAGCCTCGCCGTCGAGCGGCCTTTTCCTGGAGTCTGCAGCTTCTGGCGAGGGACAGGTTTCCATTCCCGAATCGGCGGCCATGTTGGTATCGTCCGTCGTCGTTATTCAACTGTCCATTAGCGTAGAGCGGAAAGAGAGAGTACTCGCACACTGAGAATGCACTCTGAACGATGCGCGATCGACGCGATTTTTGAACAAACGAACGAATGTTATTAGTTGTTATCACTGCGCGCACTTCTCGCACACTGGCTTCTGGAAATTCTCATCGACGCGACACGATTCTATGCTGCCTGGCGGTGATTAGGCAGTGGCTCCATAATTCGATCTGCCCCCTCGTTGTCCCCACTTTTCTATATCAGCGACCTTCGGAACGTATATCACAATTCGAGTTATATTATCTTCTCTTTGCCGATTTGATTGTTGTTCTGTAAATATTCCAAAATGTTCTAGTAAATATTTAATCAGTTGGTCTATACAGGAGTGCGTTCGATTATTAACTCCATCGAGTAGAATTTACTAAATAGCGTTCGAAAATCGTAAAGTTGTGTATATTTCACTATAAGACTGTCGTTCGAAAATACCCGAGTATTCGCTACCGAGTTAACTCTCGTAACTCTACAAAATAGCTGGGTTTATTTATGTGTATGTGTTTAATACTGTTCACTATTGATAGTTGTGATCTTGGAGAAACATATGGTCTACAAAGTTCATACTGTGTCACTCGAATTCTTAACTTAGGACCTATTTTCAATCAAACTGCTTCGAAACCATCACATTTGAATATACCATTGTCATTCCCTACCATAAATACTAACATTTAATTTACAATTGGCGAACAAGATTCTAGAAAAGTTATCTGCTATTGTCAATAATATTTTTCTCTGGTTTTCATCAACTTTCATTGATCTTGCCATTTTTCGTTTTTTTGTTATAGTATTTCTAATCCCAATTGGACCGACATAAAAAGTTTCGAGAAGGAATTCTCTTCCACACGACATAACTTTTTTATGATTTTACCAGGAACGCTTTGAAAGTAAAAACACTGGTAGTATATAAATTTCCGATTTGCCGGGCAGTGCATATGAACACTCCTCGTAGTGCTCTTATTTTTATTGCCGTTCCAATTGGGATGTCAGAACCTTCTGTCACTCGGACTTTGTTATCAACTCCAAATATATTCCGCACCGTTCGAATATTACATGGATAGTACTCAACTCCAGAGTAAATCTTAGAAACCTTCCAATACTTTACTCTACTCTAGGAGTCTATAATCGAACGCACCTCAGGGGTATAGATATCCATTATCAGTTGAATAAATTCATCTTGAATTCAAAATATTACTTATTATGTTGAATTATGAAGGAAAACGAAAAGATAAATACATATTCCCCGAACACAGGGTGTTTTTTAATAACATGCTAATATTTAAGGAGGTTATTCTTGGGTCTTTTTGAGAAAAAAACTACATATGAACATACTTATGTCCTAAAGGCCTTAACTTTTGAACTACAAAGTGCTAAAGACAAAATTATTTTTATATTATAAACTTTGGTATGACCCTAGATATTTTTGTCAAACTTAGTAGGTACGCATCTTCTATGCATCAATCAATCAAACTATCAAAATATATTTTTTCTACAACCGAGCGAAAAGTACCATGTTTGCGCTTCAAAAAGAAAGCGCAAAGTTGCACTTTTCTACGAAGGTGTAGAAGTGCCATTTTACAATTCCGACTTGTAAGTCGGAATTCCGACTTGTATTTCGGAATTCTTGTATTCGGAATTCCGACTTGTATCTCGGAATTCCGACTTGTAAGTCGGAATTCCGACTTGTATTTCGGAATTCCGACTTGTATCTCGGAATTCCGACTTGTAAGTCGGAATTCCGACTTATAAGTTGGAATTCCGACATAGAGGTCATGACAATGAAAAAACATTGAACAAATGAGATTATTATAACATATATATAAATAAAAATAGAAAAATCGACGTACACAGTCTATTTCACACAGATTCAATATAGATTGAACCACAAAATGGTAGATCACAGGGGAAAAACAACTACTTTCTTGGCAAATACCACGCAGAACGTTGAATGATATTCACCTGAAAATCCATGCAAACTTCCATATAAATGGAAATTGATTGCAAATGTTTCTTTCTGATAAGCTCGATTATGTTTAATTTAAGTCGTGTTCGCCTAACAATCCGCATAGTGGTTTCAGGCTTTTTGGCCCTCATCAGTACGGAGTAGTCACCAGCCAAAGATCCGAAGAGCTCTGGCCGAAGCGAGACACAACGTTAAGAAATCATCATCGAGCTTATAACATCTATAGGTACGCCGGAAAAGATAACTTTTAATTGGCGGCACCTAGTGACAGAAAGAATCACTCCATACATCTCCCATCTCGATAGGATTCTAAATAAAAGATTCCTTCTCAGTAGGAGTGGCAAGCCTGACTAGCATATCGTGAAAGTAAAGGGCCATGTGAAAAGTGGAATAAAAATAGAAAAATCGACGTACACAGTCTATTTCACACAAAGATTCAATATAGATTGAACCACAAAATGGCAACATTTGCAATCAATTTCCATTTATCTGGAAGTTTGCATGGATTTTCAGGTGAATATCATTCAACGTTCTGCGTGGTAGTTGCCAGGAAAGTAGTTGTTTTTCCCCTGTGATCTACCATTTTGTGGTTCAATCTATATTGAATCTTTGTGTGAAATAGATTGTGTACGTCGATTTTTCTATTTTTATTCCACTTTTCACATGGCCCTTTACTTTCATATATATAAATATATGAATATTGAAAGTTCGGGTTGAACCGCGTCTAGAATTTTTGTATATCAAACTTGGCAGAATCTTAGGGAAACGCTACATTAAAACAATTTGCACAGCAAATAATAGAATCTCTGATTTTCTCAGGTCTCTTAAAGATAACATAGCTAATGAGTCTCAAGGAATATATGAAATACTAGACTCCAAATGCCCTAGGACATATATAGGACAAACTAACAGTCGAGTCACCAGTCGAGTTAACGAACATCAACTTGCTGTCCGACACTTAGACCCTTTTTCGGCAATCTCCAAGCACCATGAAGAGACAGGCCACAGAATGGATATCGACCACACCAGGACCATTGCCACTTAGAGAACAATGCAAGCGAGGGTCATTCGTTGAAGTCTTTGAGATCGAGAAGCGCCCGAACTGCCTCAACAAACGCGATGATGGACGCAGACTACCCAATATTTGGAACATCTACTTTCCCGGCTTACTGCCAAACGAAGCCGTGCCCAAAGTTCCACCCCACTGAATTCACCTAGGTTAAATACTCCACATCCACCCTCTGATCCTCAGTTTCCCAGAAGGAATAGGCAGATTCAGAGACCTTAGAGGAAGCTAGTGGCGAAACCTGGGGAGAGGCAGATTGAGACCCCCGTGTCGAGTTACAAATTCTGAACCCCACCTTAGGAATAGGCAGATTGAGAGCTCGGTTGGAATTCATTTTATTTCCTAAGTGACAACACCTGAGGAGTAGGCAGATTGGGACCTCAGGGGAAATCACATTCCTACCTCAGTGACTTCCCTCTTTTGCTCTTATCAATAACTTATATTTAAATATTGTTTTTCACTATTCTTGAAAATGGCTCCGAAATGGAAGCCGAAATTACCAAATTTCTAGACAATCCTAACTTTCAATATTCATAATACTCATGACTTTGGAAACCTATCCGAACACATATATATATATATATATATATATATATAAATATATATATATATATATATATATATATATATATATACATAAACATGACAGAAATAGTATACTAGCCAGTAGAATGAATGCAGTTCGATATCCTGATTCAAGGTCTAGAGTCAGAGTTTTGGGAGGGTTAAAGAAAGATATGTGGAAACTGGCAGTGTCGAGCGCAAGAAAAGGCAAGAAGTCAATAAAATTGTACCAAAAGAAGAAATTGAATTAGCCGTGATGCTTTCAACCGTTGAGAATCCTCATGTTAGTACGAGGAACATTGCAAAAGAGCTAAATGTGAGTCATACTTCCGTGAACAGAATATTGATAAAAAATCTTCATCCATACCGAATTAAATTACATCGACAACTCTATGAAAGGGATTATGATACAAGAGTTCGCTATTGCGAAAATACATCGAATTTCAGTCGCGAGGAACCAAATTTTCTGAAATACATTTAAAAGTAATGTAATGGTAAATAGCCACAATTTGCCAGTACCACTCGACAGAGAATCCTTATTGGGTCAGAGGAGTTGATAACCAAAATAGATAGTCGATAAATGTCGGGGCATGATTGGAGATCAGGTTAGAGGACTATATTTTCTCCAAATTTGTTGGGGAATGTACCGATTGGGTAAGAATATTTTTAAACAGATGGCGCAGAAATAAATGGATATCAAAAAACAGACCCATTCAGTGACCAGCGAGGTCCCCAGACCTCACGCCCCTAGATTTATATCTCTGGGGATATGATAAAGGAGACGTCTAACGCGAGAAACCAACGACACCAGAAGATATAAAGAATAGAATTAGAGAAGTTTTTCGCTCTATTACAAGATCAACTTCACAACTTCAATTGATGTCCGAAGATAGCTCAAAATGGGACATTGTTCGAACATCTCCTGTAGACTCCTGAGAATTTACGCTTTTTTAAATTATTTGAGTTTACTTTGTTACCTCTTTTATCCAGCATTGAATAAAAAAATCGTTATTGCTCTTGTGATGACTTTTTCATACTTTCCTCAAGAATAAGATACATTTGTGATGGAAATTAAGTAGGCGAACAGTACATTTTCTGCAAACACATAGTGGTATTCTGGTATAGCCTTATTTATAGGCTGCTCCATTTGAGAAAACTGAGAAAGAAGTGATCCCGAGTTTGGTTACCCCTGTATGGAAAAAGCGCTATTCGGCAAAATTATGAATAGGAAATGAAAATACACTATTGTCAAGAATATTGTGTGGAAAAATTCTCTCATTGCAAATTATTGATTTTTACATATTTGGTGTCGAATGAATCCATTTGGTAACAAAAATTGCAACATAACTCCCGAATCACCTGGTATAAGCCCAGAGAAACACTCTTCCAAAGTTCCATAACTTTGATGAGTCACACATTTATCGAACACCCTGTATGTTGGAAGTTAATTTTTCATTGCTTTCTACAACTTTTGAGTTATTTTTTCTTATCTCAAATAGGGAAGCAGCTATCGTCCACCCACGTTGATACATCCTGTATATATATATATATATATATACAGTGCTTCTCAAAAGTCCTCTCCCCCCCTCTTATTTTTGGAACGATTATACATAAACAAGTGAAATTTGGAAACTGAATATTAAAGGTTGTAAACTTCTCTACTAGTGATGATAGATGACGAAATCGTCAAAGACGACGTTACAAGGCCATTGTGACCAATAATTTTAAATGGAACCTTACGGCAAGCGACACCTCTTTTAAAAGGTATCGAAAAAACCTATTCAATGATACTAATTTTGTTTGTGTTTATGGCAGTTTATGGCTCATTAGTAAACATTAAAATTTAAATTCCATTCAGTATGATATTAATTACAGATTTAAGAATCAGTATCTACTTAAAGAAATTGCTCGAAGTGACCTCCATTTACTTCCTGACAGTGAAGGATATTTCACTGTTTTAAACTCTTCTCGTACTTTTGCAAATGTGTCTGCGGAAACAGCCTCACATTCTGCAACAATACGTTGTTTTGAAACGTCAATATTGTCAGGTTCAGTGGCGTAAACCTTCGATTTAAGGAACCCCCACAGAAAAAAAATCCAAAGGTGTGAGGTCCGGTGATCGAGCTGGCCATTCCGTTGAACCTCGTCGTCCAATCCATCTACCACGATACTCCTCATCCAAATACCGTCTTACTGCACCGTAATAGTGTGAAGGAGCACCATCCTGTTGGAATGTTATTTCCAAATTGCCGAATTATTCAGGATTATCTTCCAAAATTTCAAAGATTAACGGTTCTATTGCGTTTTGCAACAGCTCCAGATAAACCTCACCAGTTAATTTAGTATTTAAAAAAAGAGGCCCAACGATGTGGTTTCCCAGGATACCTGCCCAAACATTCACCTTCTGGGGAAATTGGGTATGTGTTTCACGTAACAGGTGAGGATTTGCGTCACTCCAATACCTCACATTCTGTCTATTTACATTTCCATTTAGATAGAAAGAACTTTCGTCACTAAAACAAATTGTTTTGACATAGTCTGGCTGTTGGTTAATTTTAGTTTCCATATTTTCACAAAATTCTAGTCTTCGGTCTGGGTCGTCGTCTGAGAGTTGTTGAACCATTTTTAATTTGTATGGATGAAATTTGTTTTTTTTCCACACCCTGTGTACTGTACTTCGACTGACTTCACAGGTAGATGCAACGTGAGTTGTTGAAGAAGTAGGATTAACTATTACTTCTGCCAGTATATCAATTTTTTTCTCATCAGAAATTTGTGGTCTGCCAGATCGTTTCGCATCATTAATACTACCCGTTGTTTCAAACTTACGAAGAAACTCCCTTAAATAAGTCCTCAAAACGGGGCCATCGGGAAACCTCTCATTAAAAATGCGTTCTGTTCTGCTGCATGAATATTTTGTCCAGTTTCACCAAGAATTAGGATCGCTGCTACTTTATCACCTAAAGCACGTACCATTTCGCTTCTTGAAGCACTTAAACGTTCGGCTCACAACAGTTTAACAAATTATTAAAATGTACAAAAATATTAAAAGTACCAAAAGCTGCTAAAACAGTTAAACGTTCGATCAACAATACACAAATTATTAAATGTACAAAAACTTGGACAATTACAAAAACGTCGAATTACTCCCTAAATAACAAAAACGTCAGCTTATTTGACAACTATCCAGAGGCGGAGCTTGAATTTTGAATTTTAGTATTAACTGATTTAAGTCATCACAGCTTTGCATTTTTTAAAAGCGAGTTGCCAAAACTGCCATAAACACAAACAAAATTAGTATCATTGAATAGGTTTTTTCGATACCTTTTAAAAGAGGTGTCGCTTGCCGTAGGGTTCCATTTAAAATTATTGGTCACAATGGCCTTGTGACGTCATCTTTGACGATTTCGTCATCTATCATCACTAGTAGGGAAGTTTACAACCTTTAATATTCAGTTTCCAAATTTCACTTGTTTATGTATAATCGTTCCAAAAATAAGAGAGGGGGAGGGTACTTTTGAGAAGCACTGTATATATATATATATGAAAGAGAGTATTAGTGAGGGGATGTTAAAAACAAAGTAGAAATATATATATATGTATATATATATATATATATATATATATATATATATATATATATATATATGTATATATATATATATATATATATAGTAACAAATTGATTATTAGTAGAGCAAAGAAAGTGTACTCTTTAAAGTTTGTCAAGCTTTGGAATGTTTATTTCATCTTCAGGGATATCTTTGTTGAGATTAGTTCTATGTTGTTATGAATGTTCTTCATGTATCGGTAAATATGTTCTGAATTTGAGTTGAACACATGTTAAATCGTCAACTAATTATACACATTAAAATTCATTGAAACGTTACTAATTAAAATATTAAAAATATAAAGTCTGAAACCTGTGTCTTGAAAAAGTACCTGTGTCTTGAAAAAGTACAATAGGTTACTTTTTCAAGACACAGGTTTCAGACTTTATATTTTTAATATTTTAATTAGTAATGTTTCAATGAATTTTAATGTGTATAATTAGTTGACGATTTAAAACATGTGTTGCCAACTTCAAATTCAGAACTTATATTTCACCGTACTTTACATGAAGAACATTCATAAACAACATAGAAACTAATCTCAACAAAGATTATCCCTGAAGATGGAAATAAACATTCCGAAAGCTTGACAAACTTTAAAGAGTACACTTTTTCTTTTGCTGCATACCCCAATAGTCAATTTGTTACACCTAACTAGTCAGCAACGACTATCTTTCACTATATATATATATATATATATATATATATATATATATATATATATATATACTTGTAAGTCGGAATTCCGACTTGTATCTCGGAATTCCGACTTAAACGGTATTTGACAAATGTCAACTATTTCATGAACAACGCGTGATTTTACGATCGTCATTGAAAATAAAAATGTCTTTTCGTGAAAATTCAATGGAAATCGATAAAATTAGGGAAATTTCGTGCACTCCGCCGGAAATTGCTCAAGCTGCAAAATCAGTTGCTCTTAATTTACTGCCAGAGAAGTCGAAAAGCAAGTACGAAAAGCAGTATGAACTTTTTAGTAAATGGTGCGATTCAAAAGGAACCAAGAAGATATCAGAAAACATTCTACTTGCGTATTTCGCAGAGAAAACCAAGGTAAAGAAATCCTCTACACTTTGGTCATATATACTCAATGCTGAGATCTACGATATCAGTAAAACATTAAAATACAATCAAAAAATTTTTTATTCAAAACGTCAAGCTGTTGGCCACAAACCAATAAAATCAAAAACCTTAAATTTTATTGAAGTCAAAACCTTTTTAACAGACGCTCCTGATGAGATATATTTACTGCAAAAAGTTATCTTAATTTTCGGTATCGCTGGAGCGTGTAGAAGGGACGAACTTGTCAAGATGGTAATGGACGACATTGAAGATAAGGAATCAATCCTTATTGTAAAAATATCTGATTCAAAGACATACACTAGCAGAACATTTACTGTCACAAATAATGCAACACTGAACTATATATCAATTTATCGAAAATATATTAACATCAGGCCCAAAAAGTGTAAAATACATAGACTATTTTAAAAATATTCGAATGGTAAATGCCATAATCAAGTAGTTGGAATGAATTATATTGCAAAAGTTCCAAAAAATATAGCGCAGTATCTTGGACTTCCAGAACCATGCAAGTATAGAGGCCATTGCTTCAGGCGAACTTCTGCACTCTTTTAGTTAATGGAGGAGGCGATATCACGCAATTAAAAAAACATGGAGGATGGAAGAATACTAACATAGCAGATGGTTATATAGATGAAAAACTTACTAACAAAATTTCTACATGTGAAAAAATTTTGGGACCGACATCGACGCCGACGTTAAATATATACCACCAATAATCGTGGAATCAAGAAGCTCTGAAAATTTCCGGTTCAGTCACCACCGACACTTCATCTGAAATTGTCATCAAAAATTGTGAAAATTGCACATTTACCTTTAATATTGTAAATAATAAGAAAAATTATAGTTTTTAGATATAGGTAATAATTGTATTTAAAAAACATTAATATGTTATTTGTGTTATTTACATATCTGTTAATCTGTCTGAATTTAAGATCTAAATGTACATACATAATAATTATTTTAATAAAATAAGCTGGTATATTAGCCACGGTTTTATTAAATCTTTTTTTATTAACCCTACACTTTGCATGTTCCGTTGAACGTTTAATAGTGTTAAAATATACAAATTAGCAACTTTATTTATATAAAATAACAAAAGTATATGTTCGGAAAGTCTAATGCATCGTTCTGAGGTAAAATTTTTTTAAGTAAATGAATTTCAGATTCTACTTCATGTAACTATGTATATTACGATAAATAGAGCGATAAATAAAGTAAATTACAAACTTTAGTTATAAAAAGTAATTAAAAATAGTTATTATGATTATAAACTCATTTTCTAAACTTTTCATTATACTAAAGATTATAGAAAAGTATATTTAGTAAATAATTCACATTATCAATAAATTACATTGATGCCCAAATTATCGCGTTAAATAAAATACAAAACTACCAACTTTAGTTACGAAAACATTTCAAAAGTTGGTTGGTGGTTATTCTTCTTTTATTTTTTAACAATTTTGTACTCACGCACCTCACGCTTTTTTTACATATAGGCCAATAGAGATAGACATGATTTTCCCAAAATTTAATATTAATTACAAAAGTTTCAAAACTTCAGTAGAGTGAAGAATATGTAGTCTGATTTTGCAACCCTTTTTTCTGAACGGAAGATGTTGAAAACCAAGATTTAATGAATTTTCACATTATTAGCGCGGAAAAATTTGCAAAAGTTCTGCAAACTTTCGAAGTTTTGAAATATAGCAATTTGCATCCTCTGATAAATTTGCAACCACTCATACAAAACGGAAATGTCTGTTTTATCGAAAAAAAAATTGTTGTTAGTCCTAATTTTCCGATGAAAATTCCAAAAAAAAAATAATTTTTACAAGTTTTAATTTGCAACCTCTTGGTCAAACGGAAAATATATTTTTTCATCAAATTGTTTTTTTTTATTGAAATAAGTATCGGAATTATTACAAAAGTTTCAAATAATGGTTGTAAGTGGAGATGTCCTGAAGTAGAATATTTTCATTAATTTGCAATCTCGTCTGCAACACGGAAATGAGGGTAAAATCAGAAGAAAAATATTTTCGTACTTGTACTCTACCAAAAAAAGCAAACATTTTGCGAATCCGGGAGACAACTCATTTTACCAATTGGTGGTAGTATAATAATTTGCAAACTACGATACAATGCGGAACAATAGGAATTAAAAAAATATTTATTTTTGCAACACTTGTGTTATCTGAATAATATTTTTATATACCTAATAAATGACATTCATTGTATTACTAAGTTAACTATCGACCAAGAATATCGTCAACTCTAGGTGAAATCATTCAATGCTGAAAGCTAACGTTTTCGATATGAATTCAAAACATCATATTACAATTAGGAATTTGCATAAAAAAATACTCTTGCTTACGGAGGATCGAGAATCTCTCGAGACATTTTCATAATTTTCTTGATTCATTGAAAAATCTAGGTAATATTGAAATTTAAATAACACTCGTACATTAGTACGTTTAGTACGATTAACCTACAACTGTGTTACGTCACAGTGTTCTGTTTACAGAGTAATGAATGCACAGCAGTTTAGTAACATGATTTATTAACAGAATAACAAGAAGACTGACAATTGTATTTTTATGACAGACAACTATTCAACTAACCAAAAACAATGCACATTCATCTAATAGTCCTGGAGCTACAACTGAAATAGAATTGCACCAACTTGTTTTTTCCTCTTTATTTAATTTTTTTTTATAAATCAAGAAAATGATTCTTACGAGTTGATTACATTTCCGTCCTCCATTCGGATTCAATAGAATTTTTCATGCGAAACCACAATTGGAGTAAGTCGATTAGAAAGGTAAATTATAATTTTATTCAATTCAAGAAATACATACATGTAAAAATTAAATTTGAGATGTAATATCGATTTCATAAATTTTTATTTTGCAGCAACGTTTATGTTTGATGATGAAAATTATGTACTTGCGAGATATACAATCGATAACGTTTTGTTATCCTTCCTTCCATAGAGCATCGATTATTCATTTTAAAATCTCGTCGATTGCTATAAAGTCATGTTGTGACAAGTGAAAATTTTAAATGAGGAATGATTGCCTGTCGAAAAGGGAAACATTCTCAATTAAATATTGATAGAAACATTTTTCTGTGAATTGAAAAATCCACAATTAAAATGAAGTTATTTTTTGTGAATGTCTAACAGAAAACAACTACTTCCCCGGCTAAAGCCACGCTGGACATTGAACTACATCTTTCAGTCACAGATGATTCCACATCTGATTTTATGAACATCCTGTTTATATTTTCAACTAATCAATTGCCTGTCATTTCAAATGCGATAAAAAATAAATGTCTTCCAATAGTCTTTTAGCAGAATTTAGCAAAATTTTGTATTCTTTCGATTGTTGCATTCGAAAATATTAGATTAAATTTATTTCGCTGATTAGTCGAAAACAGTGATTGCTTCTGAGATCAATAATTAGTTTCAAATTTTTTAATGGTTATCTACGTAACCGTATTATTTTTCGGATGCAATTTCAATCAACCAGTACAAAATATAACAGATATACGCGATGGATAATCAAGTATTTAAGTGGACCACTGTAGATATGTCGGTCTAATATATATCTTAAACCTATTTGCACAATGTTTGCATTTATGGCCTAATTATAAAAAACAACAAATCAATTATACAAAAAAAATGTTCCGTTGAACAATGACGGTTGCAAATCTCTTGCTTCATGTAAAATATTAGTCGTAATTTTAATTGCAATTTGAATAACTTTTGCAATTATTTCAGAAGTTGTAAAAATTCAAAAAAAATATATTGGTGGATAAATAGGTTGCAATCTTAATGCATGTTGTAAAACACCATTACTATAGGTATGCCTAGTTTGCAGAACTTTTGCAATTTTCAGTGCAATAATAAAGCATGAGAACGGTTTTTGCAATTAAAACAATTTCCGTTCATCGCACACTTCTGCAAAATTTTATAGATCGTTTTCATTGATGCACTAACATACCATTGAAGTTTGAAAACTTTTGGAATTAATTTCAATTGATTGTCTATATTTACTGGCCAAGAGATCATTTTTTGGTCAAATACTATCATTATTATTTTTAACTCTTTAGTCCTTATTGCTATATAAGCGTGCTTTTTTAGTTTTTTTAAACTATAATTTTAGTTTGAACTTTTTAGTCCAAATCGCTACAGAAGACTAAAAAAGACTACGGGAGAAAAACTCTTCGATTTATTCATCCACATGGGATAGAAGTTTATACGAAATTAGGGTGAATGAGATGCATGCTGCATTTCATTAATCTGCGCATTCGCCATATCTTTGAAATGTTAATTATTTTTTCCTGACGATCTTGGTGAGAATACCAGGTCATAGCTATGAAATTATTGTATTGTCATAGGTTCTTACTACGTGTGCAAAATTTCAAATAGTTCGGACGTCTGGAAGTGGGTTAAAATTAATTTCGAAGATTCCGTTACCTATTCATACATACATTAAGGTGTTAATAAAGCGTGTATAATAACACCAGGCAAGTGGTTGAATATCTTGCATCCATTATACAGGGTGTTATGTAATAAGTGTCCGATATTTTACAGGACGGTTCCTCAGTTATTTATAAGGTGAACAGTTCATATAAGCATGGGTCTGCAAGGCCTTCATTTTTTATATACAAGGTGTTAAAAATGTATTTTTATTTTGGTTTTTCGTAAATAATTTTTCAAATAATGTCGATATTTGGACGAAAATTTGTATTTGGGGATTTTTTTATATGAGAAATTCAAATTTGATCTTAGTTTTGCCCTTAATTGTAGGGAACGCCGCCTACAGTCATTGTCTCTTTTGGGGGGGGTCACAACTTTGTCGGGCATGTAACTATCACATTTTCTAGAAAAAAAAACGATTTCTCTATCATTTTTACGTAAAAAAGGTATGCTTTTCAAAAGTCGCTACGAGCAGCCTTTTTCGAGATATTTTGATTTAAATTAATCGATGCATCCAATCTTCTTCTCATTGTTTCGTGAACTCTTTCAAAATAAAAGTATCAAGTAGGCTAGTAAGTTTATTCCAATGTTTTTTTTTGTGGTGTCATGTCAAAAATAATATCTTGACTTGATTTATTATTTATTATTCAAAATGAATCCTTAAATACAGGGTGATTCAAAAGTACTTTGACAAACTTCAGGAGGTGATTCCTCACAATATGAATTGTCCAAATAAATATATGCCCGAAAACGCTTCGTTTCCAAGATACAGGGTGTTCAAGTTTATTTTTTATTTTTGCTTTTTTAAATAACTTTCTAAATACTGACCTCAATTAAACGAATATTGATATTGAGAGGTTTTGAGGTGTCCAATTCGAACCCCGATGTTATTATTGCTCTTACTCGTAGGCGCCACCTACACGTCTTTTCTTTTAAGATTCATAATTTTTTGAGCGTACTTCTAGCACATTTTTCAGTGAAACAATCAATTTCTCTATCATATCTACATGAAAAAGCTACCCTTGTTACAAGTCGCTATAAGCAACCGTTTTCTAGATATTTGGATTTGAAAATTTCAAGTCGATTATTCGATAATCGATGCGAAGTTATTACCATTATTTTGCATTTTTCACAAGAATGGGAAATGAATTTGACGTTAAGTAAGTAGTTTTGGTAATTACATATTATGTGACGTTTTGTTGTTTTGTTGAAGTTTCTGTAAGTTTTAAAACACTAATTTAAAAAAAATGGATTATTTAAACAATAATGCTCATTTAGCCGATATGCATTTCGTTTATGGCCTTGCGGATGGCAATGCGCGCGAAGCAAGACGTATTTACCAGGAGCGATTTTCTAATCGAGTACTGCCTTCAGCTCCGACATTTACTAGTCTCCACCGTCGTTTGGCAGGAACAGGTAGCTTCAAGAGGGCAGCTGATATTATTGGAAGACCAACAGCAGTCCGAACTCCAGAATTGAAGAAGCTGTTTTGAACGCCTCGAGGAGAATCCAGAAACAAGTACAAGAATAATTGCTGAAGCTCTCAATTCTACTCAGTCCACAGTTTGAGAATTATCCACGATCAACAATTTTATCCATACCATATTCAAAGGGTCAAGCTCTTTGCCACGAGACTTTCCCCAAACGCATTGCTATGTTGTCAGTGGTTTTGAGAAAATTGGCTGGAAATCCTCAATTTTTAAGATATGTACTCTTCACGGACGAGGTAAACTTCTCCCGAAATGCTATCACAAACTTTCATAACAACCATGTTTGGACTCGCTGGACGCTGTTAGTGAAAGACATTATCAGTATCAATTTTCTGTAAATGTATTGGCGGCAATTATTGATTATTACTTGATAGGTCCTTTCTTTCTTCCGTTCCGACTGAATGGCGCAACTTACAGAGACTTTTTAGCAAATGAATTGCCGGGACTACTTCAGAATTTACCATTATAAATTCGTATCCGCATGTGGTTTATGCATGATGAGGCTCCGGCCCATTTTAGCGTTGTAGCCAGGGAATTCCTCAACACTGTCTATCCAAATCGATGGATCGGTAGGGGTGTAGAAGAACCTAACCAGGCATGGGCACCAAGGTCCCCAGATCTAAACCCGCTAGATTATTATTTTTGGGACATTTGAAGTCACTAGTTTATAAAACTCCAGTAGCGAACGAGAAAGATCTAAGAAACCGAATAGTAGACGCCTGTGAAACAATAAGAAACACACCAATAATTTTTGAGCGGGTACGAGATTCAATGACTAAATGCCTGTATCTTCGCTGAAGGTGGACACTTTGAACAATTTATTTGAATAGAATTTAGTTTCCTTTATTTTATTTTATTCTACATATTCAAAATTTCGTGAAATAAAATGTTGATATTTCGTGCAAATTTTATTAAAACAAATCAGATTTTGCACCCCTTGATACAAAAATAACTATTTCAAACGAGTAAAAAATAAATAGAATAGGTGGCGCCCCTACAAAAAACAAAACTAAATGAATAGTAGCTTCTTCAGAAAAATATATTTGTTTATGAACTGCAAATCAGTTCCATTCTGTTCATCATCAGTTCACATAATTGTTGCTTTCTATCAGATCATCCTCATTTAACTCCTGAACCAACTGAACTCTATACTGAACCAACTGAACTTTATACCACCGCATCCTTTCCAAAGACCCCATCAATCCATTGGGGAATCTCAAAACCCAACGAAACGACACCAACACTGGGAAGGAAACTATAGAACTCTTGCTCCATACAACTTCCCGGATCCACTGTCACCACAAAACCAAAACTCCAGATATGAAATCCCTGCAAACCTTCATTTGAGGGCAAAAGGGCAGTCTGGGAAGTGGCTAAACGAACGGTAACTCATTCAAAAGTAGTGTGGGCAATAAACTCCTTCGAGCCTTAAAGTCTCGGCCCAGATGGAGTATTTCCCATACTACTTCAGAGCGGAGTTGAATATCTAGCACCAGAACTGTGAGACTGTACAGGCTGAGCCTAGCATTGGGATGGCTACCTCAAACCTGGAAAACTGTAAACGTGGTCTTTATTCCAAAACCTGGCCGGGACTCATACGACCAGGCAAAAGGCATACAGACCAATGAGCCTATCGTCAAATTAATTTCCTAAGCATTCTTGTGAAAAATGCAAAATAATGGTAATGACTGCAACACGCATCGATTATCGAATAATCGACTTGAAATTTTCAAGTCCAAATATCTAGAAAACGGTTGCTTATAGCGACTTGTAACAAGGGTAGCTTTTTGTAGATATTGTAACGTAAATAAACTTAACTTGGTTTAACTAATTTATTTAACACTAATCTACAACTTAATTTATTACTACGCTACTGAATAAGCTCGATCGTAGGGCTCGTTCCAGAAGAATGTTACTCCTCTTGAGGGCTGTCATTTATCTCCGATACAGCATTCTGATGTTTCGAATTTTCCAGTTGGCGACGGCATGTTCCAATGTTTCCATTGACCGTTGCATTAGCGGAAGGGACTGATGGTTCTCGAATATCTCCGGGATGATCTCATCGCTGTCGATGGCGACGCGGGAGGCGACAGGTCCGGCCTAGGTTCGTTATTGCCCCTTCTCTAAAGACATTTCGTCCCGAAATTTCATCCTTGAGTGTGACGATATCTGCATGACTCCCCATATCTGCACCGTGAAGTTCGATGGAAGTAACACTCCACGGTCTTCAATGTCGTGGAAGAGGGTTACAGCAAACCAAAATCTTGACGCCGCTGGATCTGAATATCGCCTCCAGCATACTCTTATGACTCTCCAGTCCAACCCATCAATACCACAGGATAATTTTGGAATTGCTAGATCCACCAGATTCTGGTCCACCATAGTATCTCTTAGTTTGGTGAACTCTTCCAGACATCTTCATAAGACGGTTTATCTTGGGAATGCCTCTTGTGACTAGGTAGTAGATGTTTCTCGGCCTTTCTTCAACGTAGCACCCCACCAACTTCTGGATTCTGCTCCCGCAGTGTTTGAGTTGACCAAATTTCTTGAGAACACTACGGCGATGCCCTGGACATTCGAAGATCTTCGCCAACAGTGCGCTAGTGCGTAGTCAGCAGGCACCTCGAAAAGGTCTCGTGACTCCTCTAGTAACCCCATGTAGAACTTTCTGCCCGTTTGAATACAAGACATAAACTTCTCGAACGTCATATCATCCTCCGGTGGCTTGAGGGTGCGAACTTGGTCATGGTTTCCAGCGTAGGCCAACCTGTTGAAATGGACGACCCTTGGTTTCCTCGGGGTGGCTTATGGATTCGGTACAGGTCGTTTATCCTTTTCACGATCTTATACGGGCCTTCCCATGAGTTCCGCAACTTTGGTGATAGTCCACGACGACGTTTTGGGGTTGTACAGCCAAACCAGGTCATCAACCTTAAATCCTCCAGGTCGGCCTTGATGTCATAGGTCTTCTTCATTTATCGCTGGCACTCTGGATGTTCAACCGGACTCGTTCGTGGATGTCGTCCATTCTCTGCCGAAGTTTGCTGACGTAGTCCTCTCCCGCAGTGTCTTGTCCTGGCGGTATCCCGAACTTCAGGTCACAAGGCAGTCGCAGTTCTCGGCCCATTATAATACTAGCAGGAGTTTGACCGGTTGACTCGTGTACTGCGGATCGATAGGCCATCAGGAACAAATGAAGATACTGGTCCCAGTCTCTTTGATGGTCAGAGACAACCTTGGACAAGTGGCGGTTGATCGTCCGTTCATCCGTTCCACCATTCCATCGGACTGCGGATGTGGGCCGTGGTTCTTGTTCTTCGGATGTTCAGCAGTAGACATATTTCTTGGAAAAGGTTGGATCTGAAATTTCTGCCTTGATCCGAGTGCAGCCCATTGGAATACCGAATCGACATATCCACTCTTTCACCAAGACGTCGGCGACGGTGATGGCTTCCTGGTTGGCAGGGCATAGGCTTCCGCCCACTCTACTGAAGTAGTCCATTGCCACAAGGATGTATTTATTCCCGTGGTCGGATACGGGAAACGGGCCGGCGATGTCAATGGCGATTCTCTCGAACGGCTGCCTACGTTGTACCGGACGCATCGGGGCCTGGGTCGTATTCGAGGTCCATTGCTAGCAGCGCATACAGCGCACTTCCTGCACCAGTCCTGGGCGTCAGCTTGACAATTGGCCCAGTAAAACCGTTGCCTCACTTTCTGCAGGGTCTTCGTCACCCCAGATGTCCTCCGGCGACTCCATCATGG